>JADBJO010000620.1:504668-509668 GCA_016801955.1 Conus betulinus | reverse complement strand
CTATTATTAGTGTTTTTCAAAGACAAATTGGATTAAGAGGCTTTTATATTAGCCTAAGATCTTTATCCTTGTCAAGTAAAGTTTGCAAGTGTCATGCGTCAAGTGTCTCTCTGCAGTGTGTGTGTGTGTGTGTGTGTGTGTGTGTGTGTGTGTGTGTGTGTGTGTGTGTGTGAGGGGGTGGTGGTGGGTGGTGGCAGTCCTGGCATAAGGCCAGATTGACTCCCCCCCCCCCCCTATTTTTTTTTTTAACTCCCCGGGAGTCAATCTGGATCAACATTTCTTGATCGAAAGTAACTCCCCGTGAGTTAGTTTAGGCATGTGCGTATTTTAACTCCACCGTGGGGGATTCCCAAGATACGTCAAATACCCCCACTGGAGCATATCAACGGTGTGTACAAATCTAATGAAAAAATGAAAACACCGACATACTAATGAGTGATGTGAGAGAACATTTGGAAAAGAGTGATCTGTACCACCTTGAAATATATTCCGACGGATCGGTGACACATTCAACAGACAGGGCACCTGGATCTCTATCGTACCAGACCGAAATATACAAAAAGCATTTCATCTTGGAAAAGGGTTTCCGGTGTATACGCAGACCTGTGTGTGCCATACTCATGGCTCTCACTCATTGATGTATCGCACCTTCTTTGCTATTCTTCTGCCTTGATTCTAAATACGTTTGGCAGTCAGCTTCACACTGCGACTGTAAAGCTAGAAAAAGGATTTAGTTTATGAAAAATAATGCTTAATACATTGTATGATATCTCGAGGCTTAGGTGTTGACTTCAGTTCCGTTCCATTGCATCGCGGTTTAAAATAGAATGAAGCTGCTGATTCCCTGGCGAAACAAGCAGCGAAGGAAAATTACCAAAATGTCCTACACTGTCCATTGGCTCTAACAGAAACAATTCAACAGAAACTTAAGTTTAGCAAAGGCATTTTTTTTTGCCAAAAAATTGATTCGTTGCCAAGGCAATTTACTGAATGATTTACCCAACTGAGCTTAATACATGGAACATACAATTTTCTTGTGATGTTTTATGTATCTGCAAAAGACAATCCGGTTTTAACGAGGAGATACAAGGAGAAAGATCGGAATACTGAAGGACAAAATACATAAATTATGATTGTATGACTCATGCATCGTTTGTACTGCAGAGGTTATTGCTCAGACCGAATGAGCTGGATATAATGAAGTTTCCAATACCGATATTTTGGATAGGTATAACGTTTACGTACATGTGTACGTGAAAATGACTGAGTGGAGGCTCGTACAACCATTTATCATCTGCATCTGATATCCGCCATGATGGAGGGACGTTGAATAATATCGTTTACTGAACATAACTGAAGTGAGAAGGAAAAAAAACAGGAGCGGCGGGGTAAGGTGGGTGGGTGGGAAGAAGAAGAAGAAAGAAGAAGAGAAGAAGAGAGAGAGAGAGAGAGACGAGAGAGAGAGAGAGAGAGAGAGAGAGAGAGAGAGAGAGAGAGAGAGAGGCAGACAGACACACAGACACAGACAGACATGAGGGAGGAGGGGTGCGCTTGATGGCTATGAATAGGAGGGGTAAAAGGGAAGGTGAAGGGGTGGGGTTGGAGGGAAGGGAGCAAGGCCTGACGAGGGAGGATAGTTGGGGAGGGGGAGAAAACGCCGCGCGTGCACGTCATCTTCACATCCGACAAAACATCAGACGGACGGTTAGGGAGATTAATGCAAAGTAAATTGTCGTGGACCGGTATCAGCATTCGACCACTGCCGGAAAAGAACACGAGGAAACGGCGACGCTTTATTCAACAGCAGCTGCCAACACGTGCAGGCATATTTTACGCCTCCCCCCCCCCCCCCCCCTACCACCAGCCCCCCCCCCCTCTCCGCCCCCTTCTCCCATTCCTCGAACATACCACCCCTCCCCTTTTTCTCACACGCCACCCCCCCCACACTCCTTTACTCCATCCCCATCCCTCCCTTAAAAAAAAAAATAAATAAAATAAAATAAAAAAAAAACAAAAAACAAAAAAAAAACAAACAAAAAAAAAAAAACGCTGACACGAACATTTTTTTTTGTTTGCGTCTGTTTCTATTGCCAAGACACACACAAACGAAACAACCGCGGTATTTATTTATTCATGCAGGTCGGTGATGTTGATTTTTGCAGTGACGTGGGAAACGCTACTTTTCTTTCCTTCTGTTTTTTTTTTTTTTTTTTTTTTTCTTTCTTTTGTTCTTTTTCTCTGTCTGTAATCTGTCGACAAATGAAACAGGCACGAGCCAAGCAGCCGCCCTGCCGCCTGCCTTTACTGTGGTTAGCATTATGGACTCGTGACCACAGAGGTAAATCCAGTCTTATTTGCTACTGGATGCTTGTGGGAATATTGAGCATGGCATGGATTATCTACCAGAGGGCCTTCTCATCTCTTCACCAACACTAAGGTTAAAAAGAAAAAAAGAAAAGAAAAAAGATAGAAAAGGAGTCTCAACAAAATGCCGTCTCACCAGGACGAAATATTTTCTACACGCTGACCATGTCAGCAACCTGTACGCATAATGCTTAATGAGAGCTTGATTTCATTTCTCGGCAGTGTGTTCATTGTGCATTAGAGATGCTAACTTGAGAACAAAGGAAAATTCTTCAATTCAGAATTGCATGACCCTGAACCTTGACCCGGACCTGACCCTCAGCCTATCCCAACCCTGACGTCATAAAGGCTTTTGAAATTTTCATAGTGTGGAGTTGTCTTTTCTTGTCGCCATCAATAGAGGAGAGAATATCTGGCATATTTTTTTTTCTATATCAGACGAATATCATACAAGCGCAGAGCTTGCGCTTGTAGGCCCATTTAAGATCGACTCCGGCCGTTACTTTTACTAAACATTTTCTTGTTTATGGAGGACAAGAAGAAATTAAGAGGGACAAACACAGACATAAGGCGCTCTGACATGCCCACACATACGAACGCACGCGCGTGCGCGCGAGCACACACACACACACACACACACACACACACACAGAGAGAGAGAGAGAGAGAGAGAGAGAGAGAGAGAGAGAGAGAGAGAGAGAGAGAGAGAGAGAGAGAGAGAGAGAGCAGCACTGCATCTGCAAACCAACGCGCTTTCCACACACACTGAGCAAATATGCGCTTAGACATGCACGCATACAAAACCTTACAAGCATGCATACATAGAAGAGAGGGGGTGGAAAGGGGAGAAGACAATCCGTCACACACACACACACACACACACACACACACACACACACACACACACACACAGACAGAGAGAGAGAGAGAGAGAGAGAGGGGGGGGGGAACTGTGGATGGGGAAGTAGGCTAAGGGAGGAGGGTGTGAGGGAGGGGTGTGGGGGTGAAGGGTGGGGAAGGGAGTAGACTTCGCGCGTGCACATCCTATTCACATCCGACTTCAGATGCGACAAGCTGGACAGGCAAAAGCTAGTGTCAGGTGAATTGAGACAGACCGAAATTTCCGGCACCAGCAATCAACCATGACGGAAAAGAAGACGAGGAAACGTGGGGATCAATTCAAAAACTAGCTCTCGGCACATCCATGAGATATTTACACCGTCCCCCCCCCCCCCCCCCCCCCCTCCCTCCTTCCCATTCCCCCTACATCCACCCAAGATCACCCTCCACCCCCCGAGTGCCTTGCATCCCTTCCCCATTTAAAAACAAAAAATGATACTGTCACGGACAGCTCCCCCTCCCTCTCCCACCCTCCTCACATGCCCCCCTCACCCACCTCCCCTCCTCTGTTAACATCTGTCACTTTTGACAAGGAAATCATACGAAATATCGGTAATATTTGTTCAAGCAAAGTCGGTGATGTCGATTTTGAGATCACGCATGCAGGGGAGAGGGGGAGGGGTGGTGGTGGTTGGGGGGGGGGGGGGGGAGGGAGGGGAGGGAGGGGAGGCGAGGGGGCAATCATTACAGTCTGTTTAAAGCTTACGACGAATGAAAGAGGCACGACTTAGCAAGCAGCCACCATGACTGCACCACCGGCTAGCAACAGACGAACGCCCAGGTGTTTGTCTCCCCCATCACCAAACGGAGGACTTTACTATCTAGGGTGCGCGCGTGCACGCGCGAGTGCGTACGCACACACACACACACACACACACACACACACACACACACACACACACACACGTGGTGACAGACCTGACGTAGCCTCTTTGCGGACGGCTGGGTTATCTGCGATATGATTGAATTGAACTGAATTGATCTCTCTCTCTCTCTCTCTCTCTCTCTCTCTCTCTCTCTCTCTCTCTCACACACACACACACACACACACACACACACACACACACACACACACACACACACACACACACAAAGGCATGCGTTATTAAGAAACCTTTCTTTTCTGACCTCGTACGAACTGGCAGACAAAATTCCTCCTCTTTGTATCGAAGATTACGTGGATTCTAGACAGAAAGAAGGTGAATCGGACCACGTTGTTTGATGGATCATCTTTTTAGTTTCTCGTCTGTGTGATCTCCGCTAGTATACGTTCATCTATATAAATCTCTGGCTACTGGAGTTGCCGAGTGTTGCAAATCTTCTAACCTTTCTTGCGGTTTAGTCACAGTTCACCAGTTGGATTTGAGAGAGAGAGAGAGAGGGAGAGAGAGAGAGAGAGAGAGACACACAGACACACACACACACACACACACACACACACACACACAACAGAGAGAGAGAGAGAGAGAGAGAGAGAGAGAGAGAGAGAGAGAGAGAGAGAGAGAGAGAGGACCACCACTTCCTTTATCGGAAGATATAAAAATTTCTGGTGTATGGACATGATCAGCAAAAGGTTTCTTTTTGACCTCTTCTACTGTTTCTTTTTGATCTCTTCCAGTCTTTTTTTTGATCTCTTTCACTTTTTCTTTTTGACCTCTTCAATGTTTTCTTTTTTCACCTCTTCCACTTTTTCTTTTTGATCTCTTCTACTGTTTTCTTTTTGACTTACTCTACGT
>JADBJO010000620.1:479668-492168 GCA_016801955.1 Conus betulinus | reverse complement strand
GAACTGAGATCATTGTTAGATTAACCTTTTGTTGCACATACACTCTGGATATTCTCCGCTTCAAAGCTTCCCCCTTCTCTCATTACTTCTCTCTTTCTTCCCTTCCCCCCTCCCCTCCCTACACACACAGTCACACACACAGCTGCTGATTCTTTTCAGATTAACCTTTGTTGTGCACACACTCTGAGAATTCTCACATCATTCTTCTCTATTAAGCTTCCTCCCTCTCTCCCTTCATTACACACACACACACACACACGCACGCACGCACGCACGCACGCACGCACACGCACTCACGCACGCACGCACGCACGCACACACACACACACACACGCACACACACACCACCACCACCACCACCACCACCACACAACACACACACACACAACACACACACACACACACACACACACACAATAAGAACTAAACCTTAGCTATTGTAACGAACACACTTTTCGCCGGTGCCCATTTGACATGACTACTGAATTTTGTATATCTAGAGTTATAAAATCAACAGATATCAATAAATTCACACCAGCCAGGTGGACAAAGAAAAAGCTGCAATTTAACTTATCTCACTGATTTTTTGAAAGCACAGAATCCCGTCAAATTACACGAATCGACAGCGACTTTCTTTGTATTTATCCAAACACAGTTATGTCTTGACAGTTATGTCATGATCGTAAACAACTGTAATGACACCCCCCCTCCTCCGACACAAAGAAACCCCCTCAATTATGACACAAGCACCCGTTATACCACCTTTCGTTCGCCTCCGAAAATTTGAAAGAAAAAGAAGGAAGAACCCTTCCTCAATTATGAATATTTCACAAGCATTTTAGATAACTATATAACGTTATACGTTGTTGGGGGTTTTGTTTTTCCTTTAACTTTCGTTCATCTGCAGTCTATATCTAGCTTCAATGAAAATAGAGATGAAAAGAGCACAAAAGCAGTAGGGTTTGACTGTTTGGATGGTCAGTCAGCTGGAAGCCTTCTCCATTCTTACAGGCCTCCAAAACAGAGACCGTAATGTCTGGACCTTCTTTACGATGCCAATTGTTACATATCCGATTGAAGTCTGAAATTGCTCTGAAAACCGACTTTTGTATGGCCTTCAATTTCACACGTTTTTTTTTTTTTTCTGGCCACATGTCTTTTTTCTCTCCGAAGGACTCATGGAGACGGTGACGCCCGAAGGTGATGACACCTTGACACACACAGAGATGACGACACACGCAGAGATTCTTACACATAGAGATGACGACACATGCAGAGATTGTTACACACTGAGATGACGACACAGGCAGAGATACACACTGAGATACACACTGAGATTACGACACATGCAGAGATTGTTACAGAGCGACACAGATGACGACTCATGCAGAGATTGTTACACACTGAGATGACGACACATGCAGAGATTGTTACACACTGAGATGACGAACATGTTACACACAGAGATGACGTTACACACAGAGATGACGACACATGCAGAGATTGTTACACACACTGATGATGACGACACATGCAGAGATTGTTACACACAGAGATGACGACACATGCAGAGATTGTTACACACTGAGATGACACACTGAGATGACACATGCAGAGATTGTTACACACTGAGATGACGACACATGCAGAGATTGTTACACACAGAAAAGGAGACACATCGAGGCGTGAACAGAGAGGCGAGAACAGACTTAAGTTGTGACACATACAGAGTGACATACACAGTTGGTGGCACAACATAGTTACAAAGACACCGACTCAAAAAAGATCGTCGGAAAAAATAATTATGATGGATTTTCCCTGCTCCCTCTCCAATGTGTGTGAGGGCGCGCGCGCGCGCGCGCGCGTGCGCGCGTGTGTGTGTGTGTGTGTGTGTGTGCGCGTGTGTGTGTGTGTTGTGTGTGTGTGAGAGAGAGAGAGAGAGAGAGCGCGCGCGTTTTCTTCAGTCAAAAACTCATGAGAATGATCTTTGAAATACTTACAAAGATGCTTTAATACATCAAAAAGCGTTCGTTTTTTGTTGTTTTTTTTTTAAAGGGCAAAGACTGAAATGACAGCAACATCAGCCAGCCACATAAAAACTTGCATAGGCTCCTTTGTCAAGCAGCTCAATGAAAAGCCAAAATCTCTGGCATTCAGGCAACAATGTAACCCGAATGTGCACCGTTGCTCCAATCCTCTCGGATCAACATTCTGTGGCACGTCCATGATGATGGGAAAGGTGGAGGAGACAGGCCATAAACAAATTCTCTGGTCCAACGGCCCGACAAGAGAGCAATCACACGGCCCATGCAGGTTTCCAGGTCACAGCAGAAGGCCGGAATAGCACCTGCATTCGGCTCAACACGTTTGATGGGATCTCGGGCACCTGTTCTCGGGCTGCCGAAGCGCCAAAGTAACGGTGATCGGTGTTGTGGTCAGCAGATGGCACGATTGACTAGCTCTCTTCCTGGCCAACACGTGGTGTGTGGATTGGAGCTGACGCCTACAGTTTTTGGCCGAGATCATGTTATTACAGAGGCAGCCAACAATTCTGCTGTTGTTTTTTTCAAAAAGACAAGGTGAAGACTGTGCTGCACGCAAAACCTTGGACTGAAACAAAATTAGACTGTCTTTTCTTTTATTACAAATTGCAAAAAATAACAGGATGACGTATTATACCATATTTCTGAAAAAAAAAAGTTTCATTTTATTACGAGTACTGTAATAGTAAGAAACTCTAGAGCGGGCTTGACAGTAGAAGTACTTCAGAGAAGACCGCCCCCCTCCCCCCACCTTCGTCCCCTTTCAGTCACATGTTTCAGCCCTGCATTCGCACTCAAAGGGGGCCGGGCATCATCAAATCATTACTCTCCTCATGCTCTCTGCAGCCAGGAATTTCCTTTTTTTTTTTTTTTTCTGGCACTGTCAGGTTTCAAACAAACATCTTCTGGATGATGGGTTGGTGTCCCCAGGCGGTGCTTTTCAGACCGATATCCTACTGACGTCACTATCGGACACCTGTTGAAAGTTGGGAAATTCAAGCCTAATGAAGCTGGCCTTCGTTCCCCCTCGACCAAATCAGACTGGAATTCTTATTACCCGTCTCTGCCATCGCCTTCAGGGTTTTAGTCTTCTGCCGGAAATCTACTCTCCCCCCCCCCCCCCCCCCCCCCCCCCCCTGCTGCTTCATTAGATCATAGACTGATGAGCCTCAAACTCCCCTAGAGAGACATATGCTTCAGTTTTGTTGACGTGAGCCTGATCCATTCTGCTTTTATTTAACACAATGAGTTAATCAGTTTCAGTTGTTTCAATGGCCCTGAGTGGAGCACAGTATCCAGTCCCATGACATTCTTCATGATAATCTCTATAACATTTTCCCATACTGGAAGGTCTGCTACACACTCCCGAGTCATCCATCCACTCCATCCAGCAAACCCCGATTGGATGCCCTTGATATCACAGCGGTTCCAGACCCACGACCTGTGGCCTTGTGTCGTGTGGAATGTCATTGCTGGAACTTCGGGTGGCGTGGTGTTTTCCGTGGCAGTGCTAATCCCATCTGCGATCTCCTTGAGAATCTGGTTGTGTCTATACATGTTACCTTCCCTGGATTAGCGCTGCTGCTTCGCACAAACTCAGGACATGTTCCACTGTTCGTTTGGCTTGACAGAGCAGACACGCAGGGTCATCTGATGTATCAGGTTTGAACACACTAAGGCAGGGCATTATACACCGATCGAAGGATGAAGCTGATCCCAGGAGGTGCTGCGTACCAAAATTCATTTCAGCTGAGACTTTGCTGGACAGCGTTTACCCTCTCGTGGTACATTGCCCCAGCTGGCCTTGTTGGGCTGTCTCGTGTGTTCTCGTGGCATCCTCTTCTTTCTTCAACTCCTGTATCACCATGTCTCTCTTTTCGTTCCCTGTCGCCTTGACCAGTGATTCATTTCTGTTGATTCCAGCTCTTGTTGGCTGTTTGTGTTTGCCCTGTAATTTCCTTGATCTCGACGTTTTCCTTTGCCATGCCTACTGCCTCCCTGGACTTCCCACTGTCTGCCAGTCACCTGGGCTGGATTCGTCTCACAACCTTGCTCCCCGAGTCCTCACACATGGTAAGAACCTTGCTTTACCCACTTTGTACTTCTCGAGGGTGGATTTCAAGGGTATCGTCTGCTTTGCTTGGCGACAATACAGTGCAATGTCAGTGAGACATGTTGGTTCATGCTACTGCCGACACTCCTCTGGCCTCTTTAAGCTGCAAACAACATGACTGGACTTTTCAGTGTCAACACAATGCATTTTCTTTCTCCATTATTATGTTTCCAAACTTTCGATGTGTCAGAAACTGGGATACTGTCTTTCTGTACCCTATCTGACTCAAAAAGATTTCCTAACACATTTTACCCCATTACGTGTCCCTAAACTTTTGTAATGTCACAGTTTGGGGCTGTGGCTCCGTGCATCCTATGTGTCCTTCCCAAAACATCACCATGACTCTGAGAGTCTCAAAGTCAACGGCCTGTGGCATGTCCATAACCACCGGGATCATACAACAATTACCTTGTTCAACGGCCCAGTGAGCAATCACACCACACTGGCCAGTTTCCAGGCTGCTGCGGCACACTGGAATAACAACATGCATGATGTTTGATGGAGATGGAGTCGCTGTTCTCGAGCTGCACGTGCGTGTAGCTACCTCCAGCGCGGAAATCGCCGTGTGATGATCAGCAGATCGCGCGATTGTCACGCCCACTTTCTGGCCAGCATGTTTCATGGATTGGAGCTAGGGTCCGGTGTAACAGCCCGTTCTTACAGCCCTCTGGAACTTACCCCGGGGTAAGTCTGGGCTAGCCTGCTTTTACCCCCGGGGTCATTCTAGGACTAGCTAGAACTCCCCCCCCCCCCCCCCCCCCCCCGCCGAGTTGGAACTTATCCCCGTGGGGGTAAGTTTGGGCTAGCCTGGATTTCCCCCCCCCCCCCCCCCCCCCCCCCCCAGTCCAGTCTATATGACTATTTGGAATCTTCCTCCACCCCATTCCACCCTTCAAACAAGAGAGGGTTATTCAGGGTTTTCCTCTGCCTTTTCCCAACACACACACACCCGCCCTTAAAAAAAAAATGTGACAGCCTGCATATTTACCCCCCCCCCCCCCCCCCAATTTCCTATATACAGTCAGTTGGATTTAGACAAAGTGTAGTTCTAGACTCTTCTCAATAGATGGACCTCCTATGGAAGGAAAGTGTTATTTCACCGGTGACACGTACACAGTATATGGAACCAAAAACGACTTTTTTTTCATTAGAAATATAACGTTACGTGTCACACTGTAATATTCTTGGACTGGTTTGTAACTTGAGTAAACAACATCATATGATGAATATCCTCGGCTTTAAAAGTTAGTCAAGTTTGACCATGCTTATTCCCCAGGTAATAATACCACAGCCACATGAGGATTGAAGCAAAAGCAGAAACTGAGACACCTATGCTTAGGGATGGCACAAATCCAGCTGCCATTTCTTGTCTTCAGTACCTGAAGAAGGGGCGTATGTACGTGTGTGTGTGTGTGTGTGTGTGTGTGTGTGTGTGTGTGTGTGTGTGTGTGTGTGTGTGTGTGTGTGTGTCTCCCCGACTCTCTCATTCTCTCTTTCTGTATAATGTGTGTGTGTGTGTGTGTGTGTGTGTGTGTGTGTGTGTGTGTGTGTGTGTGCGTGTGTGTGTGTGTGCGTGCGTTCGTGTCGTCCACTCTAGGTGTAGTAAACGCTGTGTGTGTGTGTGTGTGTGTGTGTGTGTGTGTGTGTGTGTGCGTGCGTGCGTGTGTGTGTGTGTGAGTATGTGCGTGTGTGTGTGACGTGCGTGTGTGTGTGGACTCTGTGTGTGTGTGTGTGTGTGTGTGACTCTGTGTGTGTGTGACTGTGTGTGTGTGTGTGTGTGTGTGTGTGTGTGTGTGTGTGTGTGTGTGTGTGTGTGAGAGAGAGAGAGAGAGAGAGAGAGAGGGAGGGAGAGAGGGAGAGGGAGAGAGAGAGAGAGAGAGAGAGAGAGAGAGAGAGAGTGTGTGTGTGTGTGTGTGTGTGTGTGTGTGTGTGTGTGTGTGTGTGTGTGTATGTGTGTGTGTGTGTGTGTGTGTGTGTGTGTGTTCAATGGCTGATCAGCATTGTCCAAAGCAACAGTTCCTGTAGTACTCAGAGCCAAATTCTCCGTACCAGTCTCACAAATCTTTCCGAGCATGATCTTTGATGAGTCTTTGACATTTCAAATGAAGCAACAAAAGTTGAATGCAAAGCTGCTTTTAAAAGATCCGGTAAACACACCTGACAAACACTATACCAAAAGCATATTTGTCTTGGATATCTTATTATTGATCCTCACTTTTCCCCCAACATTTCGCTGATATGTGATGTATAATTTTTCAGCTACTTATGACGTTTTATGTATGTACATATGCATGCATGTAATATGTATGCGTGTATGTATGCTTGTATGTATGTATGTATAGCTTCAGCAGTTTTTTTTCCCGGTAGGTTTTTGAATTCCAAGTGATGTTTGTTACGGTGCAATGCGCTTTACAAATACTCAATCATCACCTGGTGATTACCTGTGCTATACTCAACATGACTTGACCTTTGAGTATCTTTTTCTTCCCCCTCCCCCTCCTCCCCCCCCTTTACATTTTGCTCCTGTGTGTGTTGTAAAACTGTTGCCATGTTAAAAAAAAAGGACAAAGGGTGTATTGTTGTTCCTGTATCCAATCCGATTTAAAAGATCCTCGAAACTCATTTTTACCCCATACTACGTTCATCCAGTTTTTGATGTCACAAACCAGGCCTGTCTTCCTCAAACCCTGCAGGGGTCCTGAGCCAAGGGTCAGCCACAGATCCTGTGTCTCTCGCGTCCCACAGCCAGCGACATGCCCACCGTCACCGGCCTACATACATCAACCCAGTTCCCTGGCCCAACAGCCCGACAAGAGAGCAATCACACCGCTCCGGCGGGCCTTCAGGTCACTGCGGTACGACTGGAATTGCACGTGCTTTCCGGGTAATGCGTTCCGTTGGGATCGCCGGTGTTGTGCTCGGGGTGACGCGTCATTCTCACCATCCCGTTTGTGGAAATGGCCGTTGTGATCAGTGGATGGCGCGATTGTCACGCTCACTTCCTGGCCAGCGTGTTTTTATGGAACAGGCGTTGGGCTCTGGGCAGGCCGTGTTATTTATCGTTCAGTTAATAGCCGGCGCTGCTGATTTTTTTTTGTTTTGTTTGTTTTTTTTTTGTTTTTGTTTTTTGTTCGTTTTGTTTGAGAGAGAAACGTGTTTGAAAAGTATGTTACATAAAACTGCTAACATCCTTTTTTCTTTTTGTGTGTGTTTTTTTAGAAGCATTGTTCAACGTCCATCTTGCGTTGAATTTGAAAACAAGATAAGTGATTGCTCGTTCTTCGTTGTTATTGTGTTGAATGTTGTTTCTTGCTGAAGAGAAGAGCAAAGAGGCCAATACGCGTCGTGTTTTTTTGTCTTGTATTTTTTTTTGTGCCTTTAGTCTGGCGCACCAACATTTTCTCTTTTAAACTTAGAAATATTGAGCTATGTCTCGCACCATTACTGTCTAGGACTGGTTTTAGTTTTGACAGAGAGCTGTACATAACACTGCTCGAGTTTCTAACAGTGAGTCACATCATTATGTTTACTGAGGCCGACCACGAAGGTCGTGTCAAGCTTTGAAAGCAAAAGGAGCAGGTGGATGAGACATGTTCTAGAACCTTGAAGTATGCAGTTATTCATGCACGTGTGTGTGTGTGTGTGTGTGCGCGTGTGTGTGTGTGTGTGTGTGTGTGTGTGTGTGTGTGAGAGAGACAGAGAGAGAGAGAGAGAGAGAGAGAGAGAGAAGTCCAGATGAACATGAGCGCCGTTCGTCTTGACTGTTTCTGAAATACCTGAAATTGGATTGTCTCAGTACGAGAAATATCACTGAACACCACCTATTGTAAATTCATGACATTTAAGAGGAGGACACAAATCATGAATGCAACATTACTTTCAAAGTCGTTATGTAAAAATTCAATGTTTTATGGAAAAGAGTTGTTTATATTATGCCCCATCAAAATGCTGAAAGAGTATGTGGCCAAACAGGGGCAAAACATCAAACCTTGAATTACAGCACCACAAACCATCCTACAACCTTGACCTCAAGCCTAATGCATAGTTTGCGAAGTTCTCATTACTTCAGAGCATTGTAGTGGTCTATAGGGCACTAGTTTGCACCCGTTTGTGACAAAATTCAATGTGTATGTATGTATGTATGTATGTGTGTGTGCTGTGTGTGTGTGTGTGTGTGTGTGTGTGTGTGTGTGTGTGTGTGTGTGTGTGTTTGTGTGTGTGTGTGTGTGTGTGCGCGCGCGCGCGCGCGCGCGTGCGTGTATGCGTGCAGGTATCATTGAATGATGCCAGATTCTACACAAAGGTGACAGGTACTGTCGTCATTTCCTTACGTACTGTGCATAAAAATGTGGTATCACGTCTGGGTATTCCAGGGAGCCTATCAGCACATACAAACAGGTGGGAACATATCTGGGTATTTCTGTTTTCCGTGTCTTCTGATTCTCCGAGAGCGTGAGGTAGAACAAGTCATCTGCTGAACAGATTACCGCTCTTATTATGAGACGTGAAACTGTTACCCAGATATTGAAATGACACCAAAGAATCACTCAGAGAGAGAGAGAGAGAGAGAGAGAGAGAGAGAGAGAGAGAGAGAGAGAGAGAGAGAGACAGAGAGACAGACAGACAGACAGACAGAACAGACAAACAGACACATAGACAGACAGAGGCGAATGCACACTATCCACACATACAGAGCGTCGCCACACACACACACACACACACACACACACACACACACACACACACACAGAGTTGTTTATTAAAAAAAAAAAATATATATATATATATATATATATATATATTATGGGATGGGATAAGAGATAGGGCGAGGGGGGTTGAAGACAATGTTTGGGGGGGTGGGGGGAGGGAAGAGAAGAGAGAGAGAGTGAGGGAGTTGAGAGGAGAGAGGGAGAGAGAGAGAGAGAGAGAGGCATGCAGACAGACAGAATTCCTTTCCCCTTATTACACTTCCAATATGTTGGAAAACTGGGGTATTTTGTTTCCTTTTTCACTTTCAAAGATCCCCCCCCCCCCCCCCTCCTCCCAGAACATGCTTCACCCTGTTGCACGTTTTCTAAACTGTTGACATGTCAGACACTGTGATTCTTTCTCTCCGCTCAATCTGTCCGGGATTCGGCGCGTTCCATGATCATGAATGTCAGTGATCATGAATGTCAGGTCAAAAGCCTGCGGTTTGTCCGAGAAACGCGCCTGGGGGGGTGGGGGTGAGGTGGGGGTGGGGGTGGGGATCATGGATCAGTTCTCTGGTCCAAAAGCCCAAACGAGAAAGTAATCACACACAAACACAGACGGAGTCCCAAATGCCAGCAGCACCCTTGAATAGCACGTGCGGTCTGCGTATTGCGGTTGATTAGGATCTCGGTGACTGTTCTCGTGTTGCACAAGCCTCAAAGCGTGAGGGTGTTTGCTGCTGTGAACGGATTGCGCAGCAGTCATGCTTACTTCCTGGCCATCATGTTTGTTTGTTTGTTTGTTTTATTGGAGCTGGCTCCTCCAATGTCAGCTCAGACCATGTTTTTTTTCTTTTATCATAAAAGCTTCGCACCATTGCACCCCCCCCCCCCCCCCCATCCCTCTCGTTTTGATGTTTCTAAAAAGGCGAGGTGAAATGTGTCCCATACATAAAACCTCAAGATAAACAACAGAATCAACTTAAAAGAAAAAAAGGCTGCGGTATGAATAACGTGAAAGGCTTTGAAGTATCCTCCAAACAGATTCTGCTCCATGTTATGTTCAGACATTTTTTACACATCTGAAAGTGGGATACTGTTATTATTTTTTTTTTTTTAACCTGTCTGAGTTCGAACTATCCCTCAAATACATAATTTCACAACGTATATATTTAATGTGCCGGAAACTGCGGTACTGTCTTTTTCTACTCTGACACTGAAAGATTCTCCAACACATTTCGCCCCAGGTACATTCAACCAAACATTTGCTCAGTCGGAAAATGAGAGAATTGTCTTTCTGTATCTTTACTGACTCTGAAAGACTTCTGAAACATGTTAAACCCGATCCATATTCCTCATTGTTTTTACTACATTACAAACTGGGGTATTGCCATTCTGTGCTCTATCTGTCCTGGCCTAAACGAGTACATCGCCTCAGCCTGTGGAAACTCCATGAACATGAATTAGTCCCGCAGCCCCCAAAACCCAAGGGAGAGCAATCCCACGGCACACGGTGGTCCTCACGTCACTACAGAACACTGGTGCAGCACGTGCATTCGCGTCATGCATTTGGTAAGATCGCAATGGCTGTCTTCAGTGAACGCGGTATTCATTACCTCGTTTATGGAAATGGCTGTAGCCATCAGCAGACGGCCCGATTGTCATGCTCACTTCCTGGCCACTGTGTTTTACGGAATGGAGCTGGGGCCGGAGCATTGACTGAGGTCATGTAATTATCAGTCAGTCAACGCCAAGGGCTGCTGATGGCTGATATTTTCTTCGTTTACTGGACTGGTTTTAGTGAAAGTAATGTGTCACAGAAAACCTCGATTTGAAATAAACAGCGAAACAGGTTTTTTTTTTCAAACAGGAATGTTGTTCAATGGGCTGCACACTAACTTTCTTGCACTTTACTGAAACTACACCCAATGAAAGACATTTTAGTTTTTAAAACTGCACAATTTTGAAAACAGAAGGAGCAAATGGAATAAACCTGTCGCCGAAAAAAAAAACCTCTCACAGATTTAATAACAAACGGTTACTTCCAGTCCTTAATGCACGAGATAATTGTTTATATGTACAGCAATTAACCATAAAATATATGTATATCCTTACACATGTTGTTTACGTGCCAGTGAGTTTGTGGATTCCGTGCAGTCTTTGCTACAGTAAATCAGCTTTACAAGTACCCCAAAAGCTCAGTTTTTAACACCCTGTCAACACTGGCAATGCCTCACAGCTGACTGTGCTGTATATACCTTCCATTCCTATCTTTCCTGGAATGCACATACACCACGAGTCTGAGTGTCTCAAGTCAGGAATCTGACGCACATCCAAGGGTCCTTCAGCCCGACGAAACAGCTATCAAACAACGTAGGCTGGTTTCCAGGTAAATCACCACACTGGAACTGACCAGTCACTCCTCACACCGGAACTGACCAGTCACTCCTCACACTGGAACTGACCAGTCACTCCTCACACCGGAACTGACCAGTCACTCCTCACACCGGAACTGACCAGTCACTCCTCACACCGAAACTGACCAGTCACTCCCCACACCGGAACTGACCAGTCACTCCTCACACCGGAACTGACTAGTCACTCCCCACACTGGAACTAGCCAGTGACTCCTCACACCGGAACTGACCAGTGACTCCTCACACTGGAACTGACCAGTCACACCTCACACTGGAACTGACAAGTCACTCCTCACACTGGAACTGACCAGTCACCCCCTCACACCGGAACTGACAAGTCACTCCTCACACAGGAACTGACCAGTGACCAGTCACTCCTCACACTGGAACTGACCAGTCACTCCCACACTGGAACTGACCAGTCACTCCTCTCACACCGGAACTGACCAGTCACCCCTCACACACTGACCAGTCACCCCTCACACCGGAACTGACAGTCACTCCTCACACCGGACTGAACCAGTCCCAGTGACTCCTCACACTGGAACTGACCAGTCACACTGGAACTGACCGGTCACTCCTCACACCGGAACTGACCAGTCACTCCTCACACCGGAACCGACCAGTAACTCCTCACACCGGAACTGACCAGTGACTCCTCACACTGGAACTGACCAGTCACTCCCCACACTGGAACTAGCCAGTGACTCCTCACACACACGGAACTGACCAGTCACTCCTCTCACACTGGAACTGACTGACCAGTCACTCCTCACACTGAAACTGACCAGTCACTCCTCACACTGGAACTGACCAGTCACTCCTCACACTGGAACTGACCAGTCACTCCTCACACTGGAACTAGCCAGTCACTCCTCACACCGGAACTGACCAGTGACTCCACACTGGAACTGATCAGTCACTCCTCACACCGGAACTGACCAGTCACTCCTCACACCAGAACTGACCAGTCACTCCTCCCACTGGAACTGACCAGTCACTCCTCACACCGGAACTGACAGTCACTCCTCACACCGGAACTGACCAGTCACCCCTCACACCGGAACTGACCAGTCACTCCTCACACCGGAACTGACCAGTCACCCCTCACACCGGAACCCGGAACTGACAGTCACACTCCTCACACCGGAACTGACCAGTCACCCCTCACACCGGAAACTGACCAGTCACTCCTCACACCGGAACTGACCAGTCACCCCTCACACCGGAACTGACC
>JADBJO010000620.1:449668-457168 GCA_016801955.1 Conus betulinus | reverse complement strand
TTGTGAAGTCAACTCCTGCAAGCGACAAGCTAGTAGTCCTAGGGGACTTCAACGCAAGAGTGGGGACAGATCACCAGAGCTGGGAGGGAATTCTGGGTTCCCAGGGAGTCGGCAAGATGAACAGCAACGGGCTACTGCTCTTGACTGTGTGTGCTGAGAACGGTCTCACCATCACCAACACCCTCTTCGGACTGGCCAACAAACACAAAAACCACGTGGATGCATCCACGGTCCAAGCAGTGGCATCTTATAGACTATGTCATTGTTCGACGGCAGGATACACGGGACGTGATGATCACCAGAGCCATGCGAGGAGCTGAGTGTTGGACAGACCACCGTTTAGTGAGGGCGGTCTTCAATTTTCACATAGCGAGAGTCCAACGCAAGAAGCCCAAGGCTGCTCGATCAAAATTCAACATCTCAAAACTGCAGAACCCTCTCTTAAAAGAGAAATTCCAAACTCACCTAGATGAGACTCTGACTGCTCAGGGACCGCTGACTGGAGACCCAACAGAACAATGGAACCAGTTCAAACAGATGGTGACAGAGTCAGCCAAAGCCAGCCCTCTAGGCCTCAAGAAGCATGTCCACCAGGACTGGTTTGATGAAAACAATGAAGACATCAACAAACTCTTAGAAGAGAAACACACTGCCTATATCAACTGGCAGAACGATCTATCCTCCATCTCCAAGAAGGATCGCTTCAAGCACCTCCAGAGCAAAGCCCAGAGAGAACTGCGCACAATGCAAGACAGCTGCTGGTGGGACAGGAAAGCTGATGAGGTTCAACGATATGCCGAGCTGAATTACTCCAAAGAGTTCTTCAACTCGCTCAAGGCTGTCTACGGACCACAGAGACCCAGCACCACCCCCACTCCTGTCTGCAGATGGCAAGACCCTGCTGAAAGACAAGGACAGCATCACGCAACGCTGGAGGGAACATTTCTCCACCTTACTCAACAGACCGTCCACAGTCGACTCTTCAGCCTTGAACGCTATCCCGGAGAAGCCGGCCCTGAAAGAGCTTGACCTCCTACCCAGCCTCGAGGAAATCACTAAGGCAGTGAAGCAGACGAGCAGTGGTAAGGCACCAGGCATGGACGGCATCCCAGCCGAGATGTACAGGCAGCCGGTCCAGTGGCCCTGGACACTCTCCACGACAAACTCTGCAGCATTTGGGGGGAGAAAAACCATGCCACAAGACTTTCGAGATGCCACTGTTGTCTCCCTGTATAAAAACAAGGGCAGCAAGTCTGACTGTGGTAACTACCGAGGCGTCTCCCTCCTCTCAGTCGCTGGGAAAAATCCTAGCAAGAGTCATCTTAAACCGCCTGATCAGTGCTGTGTCAGAACCGTCACTGCCAGAGTCACAGTCTGGCTTCAGACCAGGCCGCAGCACCATCGATATGGTCTTCTCGGTGAGACAGGTCCAAGAAAAGTGTATTGAGCAGCGGATGGACCTCTACGCTGTCTTCATCGACTTAACAAAAGCCTTTGACACGGTGAACAGGGAGGCGCTGTGGGTCATACTCTCCAAGCTTGGCTGTCCGAGGAAATTCACTAAAATCATCCGCCTATTCCACGACGACATGGTTGGTCTTGTGCTTGTTGGGGGTGACAGCTCTGCTCCCTTTGAAATCTCGAACGGCGTCAAGCAGGGCTGTGTCCTCGCTTGTTCAACCTGTTCTTCACATGCATGCTGAACCATGCCCTCGGAGATCTCGACAGAGGCATCTACATCAAGTACAGGCTGGATGGCTCTCTGTTTGACCTTCGTCGGCTGAGCGCCAAGACCCGAACAGTCGAGAGACTTGTGACTGACGCACTGTTTGCCGACGACTGTGCTCTGATGGCACACACAGAAGCGGATCTCCAGTTCATTGTCAGCAAGTTTGCGGAAGCCTCTCGGTTTTTTGGCCTCACAATCAGCCTTGGAAAAACGGAAGTGCTCTACCAACCCTCCCCAGGCCTAACAGTGCAACCTTCCCCCCCCACCATCACCATCGGAGGCACCATTCTGAAAACTGTCGAGCACTTCAAGTATCTCGGGAGCGTCATTTCCAGTGATGGCTCTCTTGACAGAGAAATCTCTGCCAGGATCAGCAAAGCCAGCCAAGCTCTTGGCCGCCTACGTACTCGTGTGATGACCCACAAAAGCATCAAGCTCGACACAAAGATCAAGGTCTACAAAGCTGTTGTTCTCACTAGTCTCCTCTACGGCTGTGAGTCCTGGACGCTGTACCGGAAACACACGAAACAGCTTGAACGCTTCCACTCGAGATCACTACGAGCGATTATGGGCATCAAGTGGCAAGACCGAGTGACCAACCTCTAAGTCCTGGACAGAGCCGGTCTGCTCAGCATCGAAGCCATGATAATGAAGGCCCAGCTTCGCTGGACTGGACATGTCATCCGTATGGAGCCTCACAGACTGCCTCGGCAGTTGCTCTACGGAGAAAACTGAGGCAGGGCCAGAGACCCAGAGGCCGCCCCAGAAAGCGCTTCAAAGACTGTGTAAAAGACAATCTGAAGCAGCTACACGCCTGCAAAAGACCTAGAGATTTGTGCCCAAGACAGAGCAGAATGGCAAAGTCTAACCAGGAAGGCCCAGGAAGAATTTGAAGACAACCGCCGCAACCACATGACTACTGCAAGAGAAAAAACGCAAGGCCTTCGGTGTCCTCCCTTCCCACATTAGCCACGTTCAATTGCCCCTACTGCCCACGGGTGTGTGCCTCGAGAATCGGTCTCTCCAGCCACACTCGTGCCCATGGGAGAAGGTCATCTGCACAGTGACATTATCGAAATCGATAGTCTACCACGAGTAGTAGTAATATATGTAGTGTTGGTAGTAGTAGTAATATATGTAGTGTTGTAGTGACAGCAGTGGTGGTGGTGTGGGGGTGGTGGTGGTGACAGAAGTCGTTGTAGCAGTAGTGGTGGTGGTAGTAGTAGTAGTAGTAGTAGTAGTAGTAGCAGCAGCAGCAGCAGCAGCAACGGTAGTATTCTGATAATACAATATTCATAATAACAACAGGTGATAGTATCACATCATTATTATCAGTACACTACTACTACTACTACTATTACTACTACTACTACTACTACTACTATGTGAGGACAAAGAAATGAAGCTGATCAATGACTGAAAAGCCAAAAGTGCTTTTGAAACAGAATTGGATGAGAAAATACAAGACAAGAAAAAAAGAAAGAAAGAAAGAAAGAACGACAGAAAGACAGACAGACAGTAAGAAAAGTAGCCACGTAAGTGAGTAAGTACACGCACCTGTAACAGGAAATATGTGTAGGTGAACCTATGTTGGCGCTTTCCACATGCCGACAGAACTCTTCGCCGACGGCGGAATCGAGGTTAACTGATGTGAAACGGCATACTGGGCTGGTACACCCATCTAGAAATCGTTGAAAATGACAAGGGAAAGTTCACTGAGGAGGAAGAAAAACAAAATGTTCTCCTCCGCCCCCTTTCACACAACCCGGCCTGCAGCTCCACTCCCATCGATGTTTCCACCCTGGAATTTCGTGGCTCCAATCAAGTCGTCAGCTGACAATGCTATTAGTTTTGTTGTTTTTATATTCTTGGGCAGAAACCCGCTCTTCTCATTCTGGGGGAGAAAAAACGCTTTATTATCTCTTTGGTTGTCTGCTGTGTTGTGTTGCCTAGCGCTGTGTGCCTTGAGTTGCGTTGCGTGTGTGTGCTGTGCTGTGCTGTGCTGTGCTGTGCTGTGCTGTGCTGTGTTGTGTTGTGTGTGTGTTGTGTGTTGTGTTTGTGTTGTGTTGCGTTGCACTATTGTATGCTGTGCCGCATTCTATCGTGTTGTGTTGTGCTGTTGTGCTATGTTTGTATTGTGCTGTGTTGTGCTGTGTTGTGCTGTGTTGAGCTGCACTATTACACGCTGTGAAGCATTCTATCGTGTTGTTGTTGTTTGCACTTTACGCTTTGTTGCACAATACTGTACTGCAATAACACATGCTGTGTTGTGACTTTATCGTGTTGTGCTATTCTTTTTTCTTTATTACGCGATCTTGTGGTGCATTCAAAGATGAAAATAAAGTTCTCTCTTTCCGGTCACCTGACCGAACCTCTATTTTGCCACCAACCCTAACCTTTTCTTTCGCTGCAGGAAAAAACTACGAAGAAGCACAAAAGAAGTGATGGTCAAGGATCGACAAAGCTGATGACGGAAGTATTAAAGAGCATACATCTTAAAATTCAAAATACTTTCAGGGGAAAGTACTTGTAAGGATCAAGTAGTGTACAGCATTTATTTGCTTTGGGGTGAGGCGATTTTTGTAAAATCAAAAACAAGAAGTCATACCTACCCGGCCTATTTTCATTTGCCACATCACATGATAGTTTTTGTTGTCTCCCTTTTTTAAATTTCTATTTTGCTGATAGCATACTGTGTTGCACTCTATCCTGTTGTTTGGTGTTGTGTCGTGTGTTGCTTGGTGCCTTGAATATACGATGAGAGCTGCACTTTTGTGTGGTCTGCTGCACGTGATAGCGTGGCACTGTGTTGCGGATGTACTCATTTGTGAAAAACTGACGGTGTATCACACAGGCTTGCACTCTCTCGCAACAAGTGTCCTCTATGTGAAATTCGGTCGGCTTTTCCCCACGTGAAATATCCGACGTACGTCTCCCCCCAAAAGTAGCATCTCTTCCTGATTCATTGCGCCCAGAATCACCCCGGTTATTTGGAACACATCCATTTCAGCCCGAACGCAGGACAGAGGAGGAAGCGAGGGGAGAGAGAGAGAGAGAGAGAGAGAGAGAGAGAGAGAGAGAGAGAGAGAGAGAGAGAGAGAGAGAGAGAGGGGAGGGGGGAGGGGAGGGGGGAGGGGGGAGTCTTTCTAGAAGGGGAGAACGGCGGCGTCAAGACAAGTCCTGTTGTTTATGGCCCAGTCTACCATGGAGGCACAGAACAGCTAGGACGACGACGGGTAAAAGGGAAAAAAAGAAAAAAAAAGAACTGAAGAATAAAAAGACGGGAGTGTAACGCGCTGACAAAGTCGACTATGAGAACGAAAATATAAAGATGATGAGGAGGTAGTAGAGGAGGACAGGAGGAGGAGAAGAAGAAGAAGAAGATAAAGGAGGAGGAGGAGGAGGAGGAGGAGGAGGAGAAGCTGGAGGAGGAGGAGGAGGAGGAGGAGGAGAGGGGGAGGGGGGAGGAGGAGGAGGAGAAGCAGGAGGAGGAGGAGGAAGGAGGAGAAGGAGAAGGAGGAGAAGGAGAACAACCTGAACAACAAGGACAAACAGAACAAAATGGTCAATCAATCACAGGACAATAAAGATACGATGCTGGTAGCACAGACAGACTCGTTTAAAAATTACCAAACGTTTTCCCAAAGTTTCACAACCTACTAACTCGGAATTCCCAAAAATTCCCAATGTAAACTTAAAAACATTCCTTCACCTTAAAAGTAATTTTTTGCTTTTATGGAGAAGACATTCCTCTCAAACCCCTAAATTACAGCCACGTGGATTTCAAACATCCTTGAAAATCGAATTGAACCGTACTGTGGCCTGTACAGTATAGTCACTGAAAACCTGAATCGTGATTATCGCACAAGTATTGTATAAAATAACAAAAACGATTCAAAACTGTCACTGATGGTAATGAAATGACAAACTCATAGAAATACAGCAACAAGATGAGTAGCAAAGCAAACCGGTTCAGCGTCCAGACAGCTTTCACAACAACCCTATGGAGCGAACTGTGATCCATAAAATAAAGTCATTGATGTCATGGAATCAGTATTTACGGCTTTCTTGTCGAGGCAGCAAAAAAAACGCCCTGCTGATTGAAAAAGCCATTTCCTGATCCATTATTTGTGTTCTTTCTCCAGCCAAACGTCGCGTCGCTAAACCAACCAAAACAGGCATTATGGATTCGTTGTAGCTCGCCGCCGCGTGACTGACGATGGGAATATAAATCAAGGAAAGAAACTCTGGAACTTGCGACAGTAGTTAGCAACCGACTGTAAACAACGAGGAAGGCGGCAGACGAACTTCTCGGCTTTGTTTTTAATCCGGCGACACATTTTCTGAGTTACGACTTCGGCGGTCATGTGCTGCATTTGCTGGGCGGCTTGTCTTGTTACCCAAACTTTTAAGTATTTTTCCATTGTTCCCGAAGCTACAAAGGCCTTGAAAATGCAAGTTCAGGTGTCCCAAACGTACCTTAAGGTCTCTGTTTAAATGTAAGAGGGCAAGTCAAAGATTAAAGAGGAGAGGAGGGGAGGACAACAGGAAACTGGAAAGAAGAACGAGGTGGTGATGACGATGATGAAGGTGAAAATGATGATGATGATGGTGATGATGATGATGATAATGATGTTGATGATGATGATGATGACGATGATGATGATGAAGGTGATGATGATGGTGATGATGACGATGACGATGACGACGATGATGATGATGATGATAATAATAACAATGATGATGATGATGATGGTGATGTTGATGATGATGATGATGATGATGATGATGATGAAGACGATAATGATGATGATGAAGGTGATGTGGTGGTGGTGATGATGATGATGATGATGATGATGATGATGATGATGAAGGTGGTGATGATGAAGGTGGTGATGGTGATGGTGATGATGATGACAAATAAAGAAAAGAACAAAGGCGGGGGTGAAGGGTGGGTGTAGGGAGGCAATAACAATTACAACAATATACTAACTTGCACAAAAGCTGCAGCTCCACTCCAACCTCACACAAAACACGAAGAAGGCTATCAACATTAAAGCAATCTAACTTAACACAATATTAGAAGGAAAAAGAAACAACAGTCCGTCCTACCACAAGAAGAAAATCAACAATAACGCAACCAAAACTAAGAAAAACAGCAGCAACAACAAAGTAATCAAAAATTAAACACGAAACCTCAGAAAAGAAAGAAAGAATAAAAGAAAGAAAGAAGCTGATACAATCAACAAAAAAGCATGGACAACAAACCAATACAAGCCAGCGCTTCGAACAACAGAGCTATCTGTCTAAACTTACACCACAACGAAAACAACGTGACCAAAAATCCAGCCAACGACAAAGACAGCCGAACCACAAACTCACCCTTCACAGGAGACGTAGAGAGAAGCCTCGAGTAAAACGAGAAAATATCCAGGGAACGTTCACCTCCCGTCCTTGTGTGCGTTCCTCTGATTTCAGGTGAATGTCATCCAGGAATTCCAAGTCTTTCAAAGCCTATCCTCGCCACGAGTGTACACACAAAGCACACTCACACCTGTACACACGTGCGCGCCCACACCTTTGCCAGATGGCTCTTGACGCTGCAGCGGGGTTTCGATCGTTGCGCTGCCACGGGGGTATTAGCTGTCGTCAATCTGTTGCACACGCTCCTCGAGCAGCACACGTGCATTTCGTCTTAAAATCACTGGCCATACCTGTCAGAAACATTTGCCATGTAAGTTTTAAACAAATATAACTCGTAAAAAAAAAAA
>JADBJO010000620.1:437168-442168 GCA_016801955.1 Conus betulinus | reverse complement strand
ACACACACACTCATATGAATGCACACACAAACAGAGAGAGAGAGAGAGAGAGAGAGAGAGAGAGAGAGTGAGAGAGAGAGACAGAGAGAGAGAGAGAGAGAGAGAGAGAGAGAGAGAGAGAGAGAGAGAGAGAGAGAGAGAGAGAGAGAGAGACCCTGACGGACGAACACAAACAGAAAGACAGACAGACTGAAAGGAAAGTTAAAGAGACACAGCCACCACTACCGACGCTCACGCTGATCCGATCCCACATCAATTCCCTTCTTCTTCCCCCCCCCCCCCCCACCCCTCCCCCCTCAACTTCAGGACAGTATTTTATCTTTTCCCCTGAAGAACTGTCACAAGGGCCTGATAGAATCTGCAACCGCCTCAGCCCAGTGACGTCAGGGACCGTCTAATCCAATCGCCTAATGTGATGCAAAACGTGTCAAGACTCCGCCGGCTATTTCTGTCGGGAGGTGATAGTCTACTGGATAACGGATGGAGAAACGTCGCCATATTTGGACTATAATGTTTTGTGATTTATGTTAGTTTTCACGTAGTTCAGGTGATAAAAAGATGATGTTTTTTTTCAATTACTGCTGTCATCGTCGTCGTCGTCGTCGTCATCATCATCATCATCATCATCATCATCATCATCATCATCATCATCATCATTTTCTTTCTTTCTTTCTTTCCTTCCTTCCTTCCTTATCCTCGTTGTCATCATTATCATGGTTACTATTATTATCGTTTCCGAATCCAGGTTCAACCTCATTTCTGCCTGGCCCGTGACCACAAATATGCTGGGGGGGAAAAAGAAGTAGCTAGAAACCGAAGCCGCTGTCAACCACTTTACTTCCTGACCTTAACGTGAGTTAATCTGAACTTCTTCTCATGCTGCAGTAGGACCCTCTTCTCAAAAGCTGTTTCAGGTACAGAGTCCCATGTTGGTGGAGCTACAGTGAGCAGTCCGGAATCCTTCCCCGTCTCTTTCAGATTGTCATACTGTCAAAGGAAGACGCTTGTCCCTCGGGCTGTCCCCGTCCCTCTGTTCGGTGAACTGCTCATGACAATAGTCCAGCTGACCATTGTGAGATACGCAAAACCTTACAAAGAGTTCTTTTTAGACTGTTCTGGCTGAATCTCCAACGGCCGGTGCGAGAGCACCTGCAACCTGTGCCAAAAGACATAAACGAAAGGTCGTGTTCGTCCGGTCCCGCTGGAAAAATGTTCCGACGATTGACACTCGTTTTCAGCAGGATGAGGTCCATTCCGGTTCGTCTCCTCACCACTCCCACCCCCCCCCTCGATTCCCGACTACAAGATCAAAAGAGATTCTCATGTAAACTGAGAACCTGAGTGTATCTTACAATACTCCAGTGTTCATTCTTGTGAAAGTAGCAATTTCTCTCTTCTTCCCTCTCCCCTGCCCGCAGGTTTGACGAGGCTAGGACAATACACATGATAAAAGCCGACATATGATTGTAACACGAATGATGCGTAGACTTGTCAAAGTTTTCTGCCTGAATTTCTTTGATGGTTCTCTGGCGGTGGATGTGAACTTGACAGCTCACTGTCATTGTTTGCGAGAAGTTTTGGTTTCCCTAGCATTCCGGCCCCAAGTGCGTCCATGTAAGATGCACGCAGGATCCCAGGAGAAAGAGTTCCCAGGTCAGGTCGTTTCCCAAGGTATTGTTAAACATCAACGAGATGAGGCGCAAAATAGTTTGACGTTTCCAGGTTAAAAAAAAAAAATTCATTCATTGCTGGGTCTCTTCAGCTATTACAGGAAGGTCATTCCTCATTTTTTAATGAAGAAGGACGGGGGGGGGGGGGGGGGGTAACAGAGTGGTTCGGTCTACTTTCAGTCCGGTCCTTATCCCGGACTAGTTTTCAAATTTTACGTCCGTGCAACCGAGGTGAGCTGAAATCAGGAACGCGCCTAGCTTGTCGGAACGTAGTGTACGTCGCAACCAGTTATGGACTAAGCAGAGACCCGTCCCAATCCTCCTGATTCTCGGCGACAGCGACAGCGGGGTAGACCTGTTTTATAACCCCACTCTCCTCCCTACCACCCTGTGCCGACGAAGGTCTGGCATGGCCCACACTGCTGTGCGGTCATTTGAAGGTCTGTGGTGGACCCTAGGGAGAGGGAGGCATCCCAAGAATCTGGGCTGGGCTGAGCGAGTGGCCCAGAGCCACAGTGACGCCGGCAGGTGGGCCGGACAGAAACCTTGCTTTCGCCTGCGCGGCGAAGAGCTTGACGATGCGGACTGTGTTTTTGTTTTATGAACTCCAGGCTTTTATGTAGGAATGTGTGTCGCCGGTGGAAAGGTCACCGTAAAAGAACTATTATTTACCGGCGGAAACTTTCTGAAACAGCGCGTGAGCCCCCCGGACTTTTGTGCCTGTCATTCTTTTATTTAAAAAAAAAAAAAAAAGAAAAAACAAAGCTTGAACTCCAGATTTGGACTGATATTGAAGGAACATTGTAATAGTTGTTTCTTCTTACCCCTCGACGGTAAGATTACTTCTCTTATCAGCCTACACAGCTATATAATTCCCTTCAAAGCGTCCATATGAATAGCGTATAAGTTTTCTCCTCGCAATGAAAGAGTTTCGTATGAGGGCTCTCTAGGTCATTTCTTTATCAAGGCATCCGCACACAGTCTTCGGGGCTGTTTGCACTTTGATTGCTGGTCTGGCAGGATTCACGACTGGTACAACCCCTGTATAGCTGGACTGATAGACTGGGTATCCCCCCATACATCCCCCATTGTAAAAAGAATGTTTATTCTTTCATTGTTTGCTTGTTTGTTTTTTTGCGTTTGCTTGTATTTCCCAGAAGGTGTTTTCTCTCCCAACGTGTTTTTTTTTTTTCAATGTACCAGATGTAACAGAGCGCATTTCGTGGGTCCTGTTAGCTCTTTCCGGGTCATATTGTTCATAATAGTTAAATTTATCATTGCAACCTTTTTCCATCTGAAACGTTTTTGATATGAGTGAGTGAGTGCGCGGTAAACTGGGATAGATAGTGTGATAATAATTTAGCAGCATTACCATTACGCTCATACATATTCTGTGCGCGCGCACGAATACACTTACACACACAGGAATATACACACACGCATGCGCCCACATACATGCAGTTACGCACGCGTATACAAGCGCGCGCGCGCAAGCACACACACACACACACACACACACACACACACACACACACACACACACACACATACACAGACGTACGTAGGTATGCACACAGCGCAGACGGTCGCATGCAAAAAGAGAGAAAAATGATATGGGAGTGGGGAGAGGAATACAAAATGAAAGAGAGACAGACAGACAGACATACAAAGAGAGACAGAGCGCGCGCGCGCGCACACACACACACACACACACACACACACACACACACACACACACACACATACACAGACGTACGTAGGTATGCACACAGCGCAGACGGTCGCATGCAAAAAGAGAGAAAAATGATATGGGAGTGGGGAGAGGAATACAAAATGAAAGAGAGACAGACAGACAGACATACAAAGAGAGACAGAGCGCGCGCGCGCACACACACACACACACACACACACACACACACACACACACACACACACACACACACACACACACACACACACACACACACACACACACACACACACACACACACACACACACACACACACACACACTGAAACCATTAACTGTCAGATTAACATAGTGTTGTACTGACAAACACACACACACACGCACACACAAACACTGATAAATACAGAGAGAGACAGAGGGAGACAAAGAGAGAGAGAGAGAGGGAGAGAGAGAGAGATTAAGAGATTTAGCGAGAGAAAGAGACAGACAGACAAACAAAGAGACATACAAAGAGACAGACAGAGGGAGAGGGGGGAAGAGAGGGACAGACGAGCGGACTGAGATACAGAGAGAGAGAGAGAGAGAGAGAGAGAGAGAGAGAGAGAGAGAGAGAGAGAGAGAGAGAGAGAGAGAGATACACACAGAGCTAGACAGAGAATCAGACTGACAGGCAGACAGACAAAAAACAGACAGAGAGGTAAACAGATAGAGACAGACAATTAGGGACAAACGGGGTTTCTGTGTGTGTGTGTGTGTGTGTGTGTGTGTGTGTGTGTGTGTGTGTGTGTGTGTGTGTGTGTGTGTGTGCGTGCGTGCGTGCGTGCGCGCGTGCGTGCGTGCGTGTGTGTGTGAGAGAGAGACAGAGACAGAGAGAGACAGTCAGTCAGACAGAAACGAACGGAGAGAGAGAGAGAGAGAGGAGAGAGAGAGAGAGAGAGAGAGAGAGAGAGAGAGAGAGACAGACAGACAGACAGACAGACAGACAGACAGACAGAGAGAGCTAATGACAACAGCAGCTACAGTATGAACATGTATCATAAATAAGGATAATGGGAGTGGATCTTTTTTTCAAAAGAAAGAAAACATGACGTTGACATCGCTGAATGACGTGCAACTTCGAGCCCTGAGGGGCACGAAAGGTTAAGCTGTGCATGCGGCATTTCCAGCCATGAAGTACAGAGACGGAGACAGAGAGAGAGGAGGAGGAGGAGGAGGGAAAGAGGATTGTAATGGGAATCAGTGCTGTCTAGTGAAAGAGTGCGAGAGGAGAAGGAGGAGCAGAAGGAATAGGAGCAGGAGGAGGAGGAGGAGGAAAGAGTTTCAATCTCGTTAGTGTTGTCAAGTGGAGAGAGAGAGAGAGAGAGAGAGAGAGAGAGAGAGAGAGAGAGAGAGAGAGAGAGAGAGAGAGAGAGAGAGAGTTCATATTGACCAAAGTTGTGAAGTGTTTCAAAAAGGAGAAGTTTCAAACCATAAAAAAACGTTTAAAAAAGTCGTATACACTACACTGGAGAGAGAGAGAGAGAGAGAGAGAGAGAGAGAGAGAGAGAGAGAGAGAGAGAGAGAGAGAGAGACAGACAGACAGACAGACAGACAGACAGAGTTCTCACAAAAACTAGAGTTGTCAAGTGTTCCAACCGACA
>JADBJO010000620.1:417168-419668 GCA_016801955.1 Conus betulinus | reverse complement strand
GATACTGCTTCTATACATATTGAAAAGATTCATTTTTAATGCATTGAAAAAGTTTCTCGGTGTTTCAATGCAAACGCCAAACGATTTAGTTTATGGGGAGACCAATAGGTATCCAATCCATTTATTGTCTTTGATAAGGTGCATTCGTTACTGGCTAAAAATAACCCGGATGGAACCTAGTAGACTACCATATAAAGCATATAAAATGTTAGTACAACTAGATGCTAGGGGTAAGAGTAATTGGGCTCTAAAGTGAGGTTAAAACTGTACGAATTTGGGTTTGGCTTTGTATGGGAGAATCAAGGTGTAGATGACATAAATAGTTTTATTTGTATGTTCCGTCAAAGGTTAATTGACTGTAACTGGCAGAGATGGAATTCTCATATCGAGGACAGTTGCCGTTTTGATGTGTTACAAAGTGTTAAATCCTGCACACTGTATTCCAAAGTACTTATCAATGCAAATTAACAGACATATTAAACATATTGTCACTAAATTTAGATTTGGTGTATCGGATATCTGTGTACATTCTAACCGTTATCGGCCTTTTCTTGATCGTCATTTTACATGTCCGCTCTGTCATGAAGATGATGAAAATGAAGTTCATTTTGTTCTGTCTTGTCCTGTACTACAAGTTATCAGACAGCAATTAATCCCACTTAAGTATCTAAGAAAAAACCTTGTTTCTTCAAACTCATTATGTTAATGGCATCATCGAATGAAAGCACTACCAAACAGTTCGCTTTGTATTTGTATAAAGCTTTCAGAATGCGAAATTATGTGTTAAGATAACAAATGTTATGTTTGTCAAATTGAGTTTGCATTGATGAATTGCGTGATTTTTTATTATTTACCCCCTTCTAAGGGGCTATGGCCTTTACGAATAAACATCTGCATCTGCATCTGCATCTCCTTCCCCCCCATCCCGTTCCTCCCTCCCTCTCTCGTGCTCCACTTTGCATATCTACATGTCGTTCCACTGTTCCTCGTATTTTCATATATTTTATTTCATTTAAAAAATAAATGTTAGCGAACCGCCCAGAGACACGTGGACAAATGAGTCACAAGACAAAAAGTGTTTTGTCTTGTCACTCGTTTGTCCACGTTTCTCTGGGCGGTTCGCTAACATTTAAGATTTGTTTAGATTTCCGCCTTCAGTTGTCTCACTTTGCAACTAGATCTATTTCGTTTCTTGTTTCATCATCTGCTTTCTTTGCTACGAAGACTAAATACAGAAAAATCACGATCAATGCTACCCTTTTAAACTAAAATCCTCTCTCTCGCTGTCTGTCTGTCTGTCTCTGTCTCTCTCTCTCTCTCTCTCTCTCTCTCTCTCTGCGAATGTTATAAACACTTCTCTCTAATAAGTCTCACATAAAGTGTGAAATGAGTGTGTGAATGAGAGATAGATAGATAGAGAGAGAGAGAGAGAGAGAGAGAGAGAGAGAGACAGACAGACAGAGAGAGAGAGAGAGAGAGAGAGAGAGAGAGAGAGAGAGAGAGAGAGAGAGAGAGAGAGAGAGAGATAAAACAGGAGACAGACAGGAAGACGGACTCTAGGAATTGTATTCAGTGTTTCGTTTCAATCACGGAATATATATATATATATAAAAAAAAAAACCACACACACATTATTTTCCACTCAGAGATCACACCATTTGATGACGCTCTCGACCATGAAAATTGCGCGTGATTCATTTCCATTCTCGAATAAAATGCAAAACTTTTTTTTTTTTTTTTTTTTTTGTTGCTGGATTTCATGTTCTGGCCCGCACGTGTCTCATTAGTACAGGGAATGAGGAATGAGAGTGGACAATCCTATAGTAATGGCGTCAGAATTGTTGCAGGGAGTCCTTGTAATAGAGGACAAAATTTTGTGCACATTAACACGCCACACACGCGCCCACGCATGCACAAAGACAAATGTTCAATAACACACACACACACACACACACACACACACGAGAAGTTATGTTGTTATAGCCCAGCCACATTGAAGGCCACATCATGGCTTTAAACACGCTCACAACATGAGAAACCGTTTTGCTATTTTTCGAAAGATGGCTGACGTAAAACAAACACGACAAAGACAAGAAAACAATGTGACCCTTAGAGCGAGGTAAAAGCTTTATAAACTCTTACTCAAACACTTCATTACATGAACTTTTGACCTGATGCAGGCGGGGATTCATCTCGTGAGCGATCTGCAGTCCTGCACGTTCTGATTTCGTTCTGGTGAGACACTCTCCCGCTCTCCCCGTATGGCGTCAAACAGTTCGTGTCGAGTGTTCATGATTTGGGCCTCTCTGCTCAAAGACTGCTTGAATCTCCAAGACAAATTTTCAGTGATATTTAGGTCCTGGCACTGTGCAGTTTGAGAGATGTTGTGGGATGTTTTCTAGCCTGTGCGAGGTGAGTTTTCGACCTCGGTGTTCTGTTCCTTGTCATTTGACACTGTCGGTAGACACTTTAGGAAAGGCTTGACAGCAGCTTTTTCAGA
>JADBJO010000620.1:384668-392168 GCA_016801955.1 Conus betulinus | reverse complement strand
TTTTGAAAATGAAGACAAACTCTGTTAAAACGTAAAAACAGCACAATAACACATAGAACAAAAAGCGCTAGCACTTCAAGATCTATTTCTGCGAAACACCTCATATTATATAACATTACTGCTAGTGTTTGTCTTTTAAGTCTTGTTTGCTGTTTTTCCTTTCATATTGCAGCACATTGGAAAATACGGAAATCTCTTGGCAACAGTTAAGAAAAAGGAAACTACTTTGATCACTCACTGCTCTCAAATACTTGCTCACTTGCTCACTCACTCACTCACTCGCTTGTCAGTTCGCTCGCTTACTCACCATTCATTACTCACCTACACACTTTTCCGTTCGCTCACACGCTCACCCCATTCAATTACTCACTCATTCACTTTTCCATTCGCTCACACACTCACCCATTCAATTACTCACACACACTTTTCTATTCGCTCACACAACTCACCCATTCAATTACTCACTCATTCACTTTTCCATTCGCTCACTCACTCACCCATTCAATTACTCACTCATTCACTTTGTCCGTTCGCTCGCACACTCACCCATTCAATTACTCACTCACATTTGTCATTCACTTTTACATTCGCTCACTCACTCATTCACCCAGTTCGCTCACTCGCCCATTCACTCACTCATTCATTTGTCAGTTCGCTCGCTTACTCACCCATTCAATTACTCAAGCACTCGGCTTTCTCACTCACTCATTCGCCTTGTGAACGCCAACGAGTTGATCATAAAGTTCAATCATCCCTCGCTCGATGCCTCCCGTTCGTTTGTCTCAGCATTCCACACCTCCAGCTCCCCGTCCCCCCTCCCTGTCTCCACTGCGTGCCACCCACCTGCCCATTCAGTTCTGTCTTGTCACTGAAGATTCTTTTCATATGACTGGTCGTTTCTGTAGGTGATTTTTTTTCACATATATATCACCACCATTTCCATGTCAATCCTGTCACTCCGACGGACTTTTCGTGGTTTGTAGTTTCTTCCAAAGTTATGAGATTTCTCTTTCGTCAAGGTCTGATATTTGTGGAGGGTGTGCGTATTGGGTTTCTTTTGACATGTCCATCGAATTTCAGCTAGAAATTTCAGTTTTCTCCTTTGCTTCATTTTTGCTTTGTTCTGGTCAGTTTTCTTCGGGACTTTTTTCCTGAGATTTTACATTTTGCTGGAAATTCGCAACGTGGTGTCTGCCTTATAAATACAGGTATTCTTGTTGGTAGTGCTGGTGATAACATGATGATGATGATGACGGTGATGATGATGATGATGATGATGATGATGATGATGATGATGATGATGATGATATGATGATGATGATGATGAGATGATGACGATGATGAGGATGATGATGATTTTTTTGGGATCTGCCTAACTGAATTTTCACAACTGTGTTAAAGGCAATAGTTGATACAAAGGTTTTAAAACTGAAATGCTATTTAGGCAGAGTATCAACAAACAGAAGAAAGACTGTACTGTGATGAAGGGGTTTCCTGAATGGAGGGGAAAGGAGAGAGAGAGACAGACTGACAGACAGACAGACAGACAGAGACAGTGTGTGGAGTGTGTGTGTGTGTGTGTGTGTGTGTGTGTGTGTGTGAGAGAGAAATGAGAGAGAGAGAGATGAAGAGAGAGAAGTGAGTAATGACGCGTATGGATGAAGAGAAGGTTGGGTAAGAGAGTAGGGGCGGGGGGAAGCAGTAGAGGGGGGGGGGGTGAAGCGGGGAGAGCTGTATTGAACGTCGTCAGGCTTGAGCCCAAGAGTAAAGTAAAGGCAGGCAGCCACCCGGCCCAAACAACAGGAGAAACAGCAGCGGCGCTGGTACTTTTTCAGCGGGTAGGAAATGCAGCGGAGAAAACAAGCCAATTCAGACCAGTACAAATGATCACTGGAATCTTGAGGACGATGAAACTGATTGATAAGGAAACTTTACTTTGTGCACAAGGAACACGGGATGTATTTCCCTTTTTTCTCAATTTTTTTTCCCTTTTTTTCTTTCAGAATTTGTGTAAAGATTCTGGTCTGATCTGGAACCATCCCCAAACAATAGATAGGTGTTATCATCGTGTTCAAGTACTTCGGCTGTTTGGATGATCCCTGGAGTCTTTTAGTCAGGGTACAACAACAACAACAACAACAACAACAACAACATATTGATAATCTCGCTCTTAATGAAAAGATGATCCCATCTGCCATTAAACAAAGTTTCGTTTCAATACAGCTTTATCACATTATTTTGCAAAAAAGTTCAAATACAAGTGAGAGAGAGAGAGAGAGAGAGAGAGAGAGAGAGAGAGAGACAGACAGACAGACAGACAGACAGACAGACAGAGACAGACAGACAGAAGAGAAGACAGAGAAGTAAAGGAAGGAGAAGAAACGAGATGTCAGCACGGAAGTGGGAAGGAAGCAGGAACTAAACTGGATTTGCAGGAGGCCATTTCCGGCCTGCAAGTAGACAATACGTGCTCAAGGCACACGAAGAGGGAGGAGGAGGAGGAGGAGAGGAGGAGGAGGAGGGGAGGAGAGAGAGAGAGAGAGAGAGAGAGAGAGAGAGAGAGAGAGAGAGAGAGAGAGAGAGAGAGATGATTCCTTCTTCCACCATTTTCATTTATCCTTTTGTATTCTGGAAAATATGCATTCCATTTCCTCAAAAATATGTACAAATAAGACAAACTCATACTCCGCCCCCCTCCCCAATATCCTACAATCAGAAACATTTTTTTTTACCTGTACTCAGAATCCCATCCAAATCAGCTGCACATCACATCAGTCATATTTCAGTGACCAGTCAGAACATGACGTCAATGTCGAACACCACAGTCAACACGTCCACGGAAAAGTTCCACAACAAACGGCTCTCCCTGAAACGTCTCAGCTACAGAGACGGAAAGGCCACGCTGACAAGTGACAGCACTGAAGGTGTGTGAGAGAGTCAGCCGTGCAGGGAAGCTGTGGAGTCCAACCCTTACAGACTGCGGCAGGGAGGAAGAGTGGAGGGCTTCAGGGTGGACGTCAACCACACACAGCTGAACTCACACTGTCAGTGCAGGAGGCAGCAACAGGGTGGATACGCCATAGTAGGGTTGTCTTGTATGGCTTCAGTTTGCTCCTTCCTGTCCCCCTCCCGCGTGATTATCTGTCTGTCGTCTCTTTCCGTCTGTTTGTCTGTCTGTCTGTCTGTCTGTCTGTCTGTCTGTCTCTCTCTCTCTCTCTCTCTCTCTCTCTCCTCTCTCTCTCTCTCTCTCTCTCTCTCTGTTTTCTAAGAATGGGAACAGCCAATTAGAAAAGTGTATTAAGATGGTCTGTAAACAAAAATGGAAGTCTGAGAGTAAAATTACCGCTCGGAGTCTGAATGAAGTAGACGAGGATCAATGGATCGCAGTTATTGATCAAAACTAGACGCGGCGGACCATATGAATGTTTTCACCAAATGGGATGGTCCTTTGTGGCGAGTCCAGAAAACCAGACTAGTAACTAATGATCGAAATAATAGTCGTTGCAACAATTCCTAACACACACACACACACACACACACACACACACACACACACACACACACACACACACACACACACATGAAGACAGGTATAGACGTATATAAAACAACAATGACAATTACAAAAACAGCTGCAACAATAACACAACACTAACAACAGAGAGCGCGAGAGAGAGAGGTGGGGGGGGGGAGAGAGAAAAGAGAAAGGGGAGGGGGTGGAAAGACAGGGAGAAAGGAAGCACGAGGGGACCAGAGATTTCAGACAGATAGACCGACAGTCCTGCGGACAGACAGGCGGACAGACAGACAGAGAAACAGATGGACAGGCAGACAGACTGAACTGAAACAAACAGACAATCAGACAGACAAACATAGCAGACTACTTTAAATAACTGAAAACACCAGCAAATGGTTTTTTATTTCACCCACAACAGAGATGATGGAGAAAATTTTAGTGTTCATGGTTCCAAAAATCCACTAAAACACTTCTTATCTGCCGCCACCTCAACACCCACCCACCCCCGCCCCTCAGCATTTTCCTACCTTTAAGATGTCTGATAAGACATAATCCAACCCCTTAAGGATAAAGGCCGGTTCCGTTGAAATGAAGACCAGCTCTGGTCAGACACAGAAAACAACATAGTAAGACCTAAAACAGAGCAAAGGCGTTCAACATCAGCACTATAAAATCTGGTGCCACAAAATACATAGCATGATATACTATTTGCTAGTGTTTTTTGTTGTAAAGTAAAATTTCCTACTCTCTATCATAAACCAGGACATTTGACCATGCGAAGATCTACTGATATCATCTAAGAAAATAGAACTACAATACTATCTATCACAAGACAATACCTAAATGTCACATGGTTTGATAATGTTTATTGTAAGGTAATATGTGTTAGTTTTTCTACTATATGAAGATCTACTGAACTTAGATCAGAAAACAGAACTGCGTTGGTATAGCCCTGTATTAAGATCAAATCAAATCGCCTTGCTGAACAAATCCTCCACGGAACTGTTGTAGGGGATGAACGAAAGGTAAGACCGAAAAAAAGACCGTAGACAAACAACATTTCCGGATGGACAGGAAAATCTTTTGCTGTGACTCAGGGCTTGGCATTCAGCCGACAAAACTGGAGGAACCTGGTGAATTCTTCTTCAGTATGGAGCTACGTGACTTCCCATGGAGTCAAGATAGAACAAGTAGAAGGAGAGAAGAAATTTTGAAATGTCACTTTTAAAGAAGAGAGAGAGAGAGAGAGAGAGAGAGAGAGAGAGAGAGAGACAGACAGACAGACAGACAGAGAGAGACAGACAGAGAGAGAGAGAGAGAGAGAGAGAAGAGATGAGAGCGAAATAGAAAGAGATAGAGAAAATAAGTGAGATAGAATGAGTGGCTGAAATTATAAAAAACAATTTTAGGCTGATTGTTTTTACTTCCTTTTTGATTAATTACTTCTTTACCATTTGAAGAAAAGTAAACGTGATGCGATTAAAGTGAGAACAGACCGAATCAGTATCCACCGACGAAATAGAAAGCTAAATGATCCTCCAGCTAGCAAAATAATTACCTCACTAGCTGAAGGGTCTAACTAGACAAATAAGTACGTCTGTTCCACCAACTAACCAATTAACTGACTGACTGGCTGGCCAACCGGCCAACAACCAACGACCTAAACAGCCAACCAATCAACTAACAAGCTAACTAAGCAAGTTACCAAGCAACCAACCATCCATCAAACTATTAATCATCCACTCCTCTCATAAAGACTCACTCATGAATCCAGTCACTTACTCACTCATTCACAGTTATTCATTCACTAGCTCATTCACCCACTGACTAATTCATTCCCTCTATCATTCAACGGATAATCAACATTCATTCACTCTATCCTTATTCATTTACTCGCGTACTTATTCACTCATTCGAGTATTCAAGAACTCACTCGCTCTGTCAAACATTCATTTAGCGGCTTGCTCACTTGCTCTCTCACGCACTCGCTCGCTCCACTGAGTCACTAGCTAGCTCACCCAACTGCTTGCTCTCTCACTCACTCACTTAATTACTCGCTCGCTTGTTCGCACATTCACATATTCTCTCATTCACTCACTTGTTCATGCATTGATCTAGCCAATGTCGAGTTGATTATGAAGTTCAAACATAATCGCCCTTGTCTCCCTTCTTGTCGCCTCTGCAGCCCCCCCCCCCCCCACCACACACCACCCCGCCCCTCCTTCCACCCTCCAGTCCCCTTCCTCCTTCCCTCCTATTCCATTCAATTCTCTCTTGTCATCAAAGATTCCTTTCATCTGATTGGTTGTTTTTGTGGGTGATTTTTCTCACGCGCATCACCATCATTTCCATATTAACCATGTCACTCTGACAGTTTTTTTTTGTGTGTGTGTGATTTGCAATTTCTTTCTCGTTATGATATTTCTGTTTCATTAAGGTCTGTGTTGTTTTGGGGGGTTGAGGTCTGTTGAAATGGCTATCGAATTTCAAGAAGAAATTTCAAAGTTTCTTCTTCATTCATTTACCCTCTCTGTTTAAAACGTGTTTCGTTTTATTCTGTTCAATCTCCCTCAACACTTACTCCAAAAATATTACATTTTGCTGGGGATTTACCACGTTGTGTCGACCTTATAAATACTGTTGCTCTTATTGGTAGTGTCGGTGACTATACCTATGCTGATGATAACGATGATATGATGATGATGATGATGATGATGATGATATGATGATGATGATGATGGTGATGATGGATGATGATGACGATGATGATGTGATGATGGTGGATGGATGGTGGGTGGTGGTGGTGGTGGTGGTTCTGATGATGACGACGACGACGACAACGTTTATGATGATGATGATGATGATGACGACGACGACGACGGCAACGACGACGACGATGACGCTGATATTGCTGCTGCTGCTGCTGCAACTGCTGCTGCTGCTGCTGCTGCTGCTGTGCTGCTGCTGCTGCTGCTGCTGCTGCTGCTGCTGATGATGATGATAATGATGATAATGATGCCAATGCTGATGACGATGATGATCGTAATGAATATTCTCGGGGTCTGCCTAACTGTTAACTGACACAGCTGTATTTAGGAGAACAATAAAGATAAAGTTTCTGAAACTTAAAAGCTATTTATGTGATAATGACCATTCTTGGAAGAAAAGTTGAACTGGAACCATTATATCAGATGATCCAGTTATGAATGCTGCCTCCAAATCAACCTACTAAATTTATACATGGACTCCAGAAAGCATATTTGAATTCGTTGTGAACAAAACAAACGAGAAAAAATGAACGGACAAATAAACAAAAAAAAAAACCAAAAGCAATGCTAAAAGCATTCGGCGTGATCTGTTTAGGCCCTTGGTTGTGCCTCCATATGTACCTTCCCTGGGTCAGCGCTTCTGTGCACGAACTCAGGACATGGTCCATTGTTTGTTTGCCGTGACAGAGCGGATACGTAGGGGGAGCCGATTTCTCCCATTTCACCAGGTTTGAATTCAATGGCAGGAGGTCATAGACATGTATCAGGATTCATCTGATCCTAAAAAAAAAAAAATGCAGTGTGTTTGTTTCGTTCCGGCTGAGACCTCGTTGGAGCGCGTTTTCCCCACTAGTCCACCGCCCCTGTTGGCCTTCCTAAACTGCCTTCTGGATTTTATTGGCATCCTCGTCTTTCTTCACCTCCTGATTCTGCATGTCTCTCTTTGTTTCCCCCTTTTGTTTTCGACCATACTTTCATTTCTGTTGACCCAAATCCCCGTCTGTTGGTTTGTGTGCCCCGTCATGATTTGGGAACATTAAGAGAAAAAAGAACATTAATCAGCTTAGCGAACATGTAGGGTACCTCTTGCTCCCATGATGAAATAAATAGACGTCCTTAACTCCAAACGAATGCTGTTTATGACACCGAATCGCCTAGCAGAAATGACAGCAAAGAGCACACAGAACAAACAAGGAGACACTCATATTAGGGGGA
>JADBJO010000620.1:359668-372168 GCA_016801955.1 Conus betulinus | reverse complement strand
TCCCGGCAGTCGTCATGGTGATACATGTGCCCACTCAGCACTTCGTAACGTTATCCATTCGAAACGTCCGTCCCTGTCATGGGATAGTGTTCACTGCATGTCTCGTAAGCCAGGAAAGCTCAGGCGAACCAGTACACCCTAACGCACAAACACACACCCCCGCGCGCGCGCCCGCGCGCATGCACGCACACACACACAGGTAGGCGCACACCTCTCTCCCTCACTCCGTCACTTCTTCTTCTTGTTCTTCTCTCTCTCTCTCATGTCTGTCCCTGTCTCTTTCTGTCTATACATCTAGTGTAAGCTGGCAAAGGTAAGCAGCAAGACACTCTCTCTCTCTCTCTCTCTCTCTCTGTGTGTGTGTGTGTGTGTGTGATAAACTTTACACCACCACCACTCCATCCACCACTACACCCACCCTCTTTTAGAAATTGTACAAACACACACAGCCCCGGCTACTCCACCTTCCCCCTTCTTTCTCTCTCTCTCTCTCTCTCTCTTTGCCTCACAAGCGGCAATAACGTTTACACTGCAGTCTCCCCCCCCCCCCCCCCTTCCTTCCTGTCTCAAACCCCTCACCCCCTCACTTTTCGTGCAGTCATTTTGAAGTCGCCCGCAGCCCAGCTTTAGAAACAATGTTAGGTGAAAAAGATTACGTCGCTTTCGAAGTACGTAGCTCGCTTCACTCCCTCTCCTGTCCCTTCCCTTATCTGAATGTGAGTTCTTGGTCTGCTAGATCAGAAAGAAGCTGACACCCCCCCCCCCCCCCCTCTTCCCCATATTCACCACCCGCACGCTGACTGTCGCGCGTGAAAAACCGGGAACGACAAAACTATGTTATACAGCACTTTGTCAATTAGTCTGAGTACTTTAAATTCAAACCCAACAGCTGAGGAAGCACGTTCACGAATATTCTATACTGGTCTCTCCCACTGCAAGCGGTGGGGGATGACCAAACCTCCACGCTCCCCTTTTCTTTGCCTTTAGGCCTAGTGACACAAAGCCAACAGGAACAGGAACCGGAATAGATAGTTTAGCCCACAAAAGGGGAAGCTCACAGGGAGCAAATCACTGTGTCCACCAACACCAGTAAGACTGACACAGTCTAGCCACAAAGACAAGGGTAAACCAAAGAGAGTGAATGTTTTTATCTCGCCTACTCTGATCCTGTGTCTAAGGTTCACTGATCACCCAGAACTGCTGTTTGTTTTAGAACCTCGGTTCCTACCTACCCTGGGCATGCCTGGTAGTGAACACACACTGCAGCCCAGCACTTGATCTGCAGGCCTACAAAGAAGTGGATCAGTCACCAGCAACTAGAGAGAGATCAACTGTCCTCTCCAACATCAGATAAGTTCTGATAATCCAAGTGGACTACAATTCAACTCATCCAGAACTTTCCCTCTCTTAATGATGAAACGGTGGGAACCAAAACTCAGCCTGACTGACTTCGTGAAATTGATTTGAATATTTCATCCTTGTATAAACAAGTGAAGTTGATGTGTGAAAATGCACTTAATTTGTGTCAGTTCTTTGTTGTTGTTCATTCAGTATTGAATGTTTGAATTTATCTCTAACTCTGTCTTTCAGAGATACAAGTACTTCTAAGTTTACAAGGCTAAAGAAAATTATCCCTAAGCCATTCTTGAGTAGCTTTAACAGTCCCAAGAAAACAGATAAATTTCTTTAGATGACTAGTACCAGAAAGCCGTTCCTTCTCTAACTAGTAAGAGAGAAGGTGGAGGTGAAATTTCAACATAACTTTGTTACAGAAAATGTTCCAAGTCCTTCTCCTAGAGGACACACCGACCCACTCCCAACTGTGGTCACTCTTTCTCTCTCCCTCTTGTTATCTATCTATCTGTCTGTGCATCGGTCTGTTGCTATCTTCTTTTACATCTTTTCACCTTTATCTATAACTACTCTTTTTGAATTATACTTCTTCCATTTTTTCTTTTTTTTTTTTCTTCCACACTTCTTTCTTTTTTCTTTCATAGCCTCTTTTCTGTCTTCTCTTTCGCATTCTGACGTTCATAACCTTTTCTTCTTTCCTTTTCTTTCTCTTTTTCTTCCTCTTCTCCTCCCTCTACCCCTTAACCTTTTCTTCCTTTTTTGTCTCCCCTTTTCTTGTTCTTCTCTCCTTCCTGCCTTAATTGTCCCTTGTCTCCACGTTGTTGTTCGCATCATGGAAGTGGTTGTGGGGGATGGGTGTTGCGTATGGGGGTGTGGGTTCTTTCTTCTTCTATGTCGAACACTCGGACACCGACGTTGGGGCTCAAATGAAGTTCATTGTCCGCCGCAGACTTTTAAGTGGTCCGATGAATTCTCCCAGCGTGATGTGTCTGTGGGTCAGGGCTGCTGCCACTTCACTGTGGAATCTTGTGTGGGTCTGGTGGAGGTGTTTCTGCAGTCATTGTGGCTTTCAATATAGATTATGTTCACAACTTCTAGACGTTATGTGCTATTAATCTCCTCGGGTCTGTCACTCTCTTCCAGACTGCCTTCTCTCTCTCTCTCTCTCTGCCTTCTGCCTCTCTCTCTCTCTCTCTCTCTCTCTCTCTGATCTGCCTTCTCTCTCTCTCTCTCTCTCTCTCTGATCTGTTGTAAGCTTGGAAAGTTAACTATGAACACTCTCTAACAAGTCTCTCTCTCTCTCCCTCCTTCCAACCCCATCTGTGTGTGTGTGTGTGCGTGCATCTGTCTGGCTCCGTCTTCTTTTTTCTGTCTTCTCACTCTCTTTTTTACTGCTTGTTTCTCTTCTCTTCTTTGTCCTTTACCCCTTCTGTTTCTTCTTTCTTTCACTGTCTTCTCCATTTTTTTTTTTCTTTTTTTTTTTTTGGTGGGGGAGGGGAGGAGAGGGGGGGGGGGGGGGGTCTTCTCTTTCCCTTAATGACGTTGATAACCAGATCTTTCTTTCCTCTCCTTCTCCTCTTCCCCTGCCTTCTCTTCCTTCTTCTGTCTTCTCTTTCGTTCTTCTCTCCTTCCTTCTTTCATTGTCCCTCATCTTCACATTATCCTTCACATCATGGGGATGAGGGCAGGGATGGGCGTGGGGCGAAAGGTGTGGGCTGTCGAACGGTCAGACACGCATGTCGGTGGCTCAGATGAAGTTTGTTGTTCCCCCCAGACTTTCCAGTGGTCCCATGAGGTCTCCGGAAGTGGTGTGTGTCTGTGGGACAGGTTGTCTCCCTTTCACACCGTGGAAGCTTGCGTGGGTTCGGAAACATGTTTAGACAGCCAGTGTGTCTTTCAATGTAATTTGTGTTCCCGACTCCTGGACATTCTGTGCCACTAATCCCCACGCGTTTTGTACTCTCAGTCAAATCAGAGAATCATGAAAGAGCAAAACAAGCTACATTTTCTAGTGAAAAGTAGAAAATATAAAAAGATAATCTCTTAGACACAAGTGCTGAGAGCCAGTTCTTGGAATGAATCCGCAAGGGACTAAATTGCAAAAAAAAACTAATAAATTCCAAGGATAAGTACCAAGCACCATTCCCAGCAACTTATTATAGCAGCTTGGTGTTGCAATGACTGCAAGAAATATTCAATTATAAACAAAGCTTGCTCTTATGTCTTATATTGAATATATGGTGGAATGAGGTTACACTTTCTGCACGTACAGCAAAGTTTTACAGTTGACTTGATTCTCTATTGCGGCTCTTGTTTTGACAAAAGAGCAGAGAGGAGTGCGCACACTTAGTTCTGCAGTCAGTTCTCCTCCTAGAGGACTGGGAGAGCACCACATGCATGCCATTCGGGACACTCTTTCTATTGGATAATATATTGTTTACCCCCCCCCCCCCCCCCCCCCCCCCCACCCCCCCCCCCCCACCCCCCCCCCCCCCCCCCCCCCCCCCCCCCCCCCCCCCCCATGGCCCAGAGGGGCGCTGAGACAAATGAACTCTGTATAATGTACAAAAAGTAACTGTGTTCAATTTCAACCTTGTACCTGTGCCCACACTCCAACGCTACCTCTGCCAGATTCAATTTAAAGAACAAAATTCATGACCATTTTGAATGCGACTCCGGAACTAGCCTATGATTGGTGTTTCACGGGAACCACATAAAAAAAAGAGACAAAGGAAGGGACGGAATCCACGTGCATTTAAAGCCATTATGTTCAAAAGTTCATAATGCGTTCACTCTATGACACTTACGTTTGTTCGTTTCATGGAAACGATAACCAAAGGACGGGCTTGAAGTTGATTATGAGTTAGCTTAGCTACTAGGCTCGTAACGTTCGTCGAGAACGAACGCAACTGCTGTGCGATGCTGCTTACCATAGTGCTGTTCAGGTCACTTTATCTCTATTGACCGAGTTCTAATCTGATCGGTTCAATTCGGGTTATTTCCTTCCCCTTCGGTGTAAAAAGAGATCGAGGCAGGTCAGCTGAATCCAATTTCTTTCCATTTACTGAAACTGAAGCTGACACTGAAACTCAACACAGATCCACTCAGGCCCTTTCAACTAAGTTTAAGTTTCCGGTCAGTGCCAGTATCTGTCGGCTTGGTCAAACGATAGATAAATTTCATTATCTGTCGCCTTGGCAGTGCATCCAAAACTGGTGCCAAACGACAGATAATTTTTTATCATTTGTCGCCTTGGTAATATATCAAACATTGGTGCCAAGCGTCAAACAATCTTATTTTCTGTCACCTTGGTTATACACCCAACAATGGTGCCAAACAGTTGATAAATTTTTATTACCTATCGCCTTGGTAATACATCCAATATTGGTGCCAAGCTATTACCTGTCGGCTTGGTAATACATCCAATATTGATGCCAAACGATAGATAGATTTTAACATCTTTCGACTGGTTAATGAATACATCCTATGTTCGCGCCAAAAGATAGATAAATCTTAAAAAGCCTAAACCGTAGATGAATTTACTGTTATTGTTTTAACAGAAGGTTACATCTTTTCAGATGATTAGCACCATTTTCTTTATAAAAAAAAGGAATTGATTTAGAATTCAAATATGTGCAAGAAGTACACATTTTGTCAATAAGAAATAAATATTATTCAGATTCAGATTCAGAAAACTTTATTATATCTCGTTTTAAAAGAGAAATTACATTCGTGACCGCTGCCCTAAAAGTTAAGACATACATATTTATAGTTACAAAACGTGACACTGAAAATTGAAATTACTTTCAAACAATAAAACAAACAGTTATTATACAAAACAGTCCAACCAAACAAAGCTTTCATCTGAAGCACAACCTACCTTTCCCCTACATTTTTCCCTTCGCTCAAATTTCTGTATTTTAAAATTAGATGTTAACATTGACGTCTTGTGTTAGATAGTTTCCTTAATTGCAAATTAAGTTTATCAGTTTCCTCGTTAATTTTATTGTCTGGTTTACACACACTGAAGGACATTTTTTCGAGCAAACCAGCAGATAGGTAACAGTATAAAGAGTCAATTTCTATCAAGATCCTAAAATAACATATTCTGTTTAAGTCAGTTTTATACTATCATGGCCCCCATACTTGACTCTCTCTCTCTCTCTCTCTCTCTCTCTCTCTCTCTCTCTCTCGCTGTGTCTGTCTTCGTTCTCTCTATCTCTCCATCCCCCCTCTCTTTCTCTATCTCCTCTCTCTCCCTTCCTTCCATCCCTTCTCTACCCTTCTCTCTCTCTTTCTCTCTCTCTCTCTCTCTCTCCCCTTCCCTCCCTCCCTTCCCTATCTCTCTCTCTCTTCTCTCTCCCTCCTTCTCTCCCCCTTTTGTCTCTCTTTGTCTGCCTGTCTTCCTCTCTCTCTCTCTCCTCTCTCTCTCTCCCCTCCGTCCCTCAACGGTGCGTGCGTGCGTGCATGTGTGCATGCGTGCGTGTGTGTGTGTGTGTGTGTGTGTGTGTGTGTGTGTGTGTGTGTGTGCGCGTGCGTGCGTGTGTTTGTGTGTGTGTTTAAAGGCGAGCAGGCATGACTGGTGGACATCAAGGTCACCAGCAGTCGTCATGGCCAGGAACGTGGTGCTTGGCCTCCACAAGCATGGACTGTTTAAAAAAAACTGTCTGTGCCTGGCATGGGATCTATGTCCTGATTGTTCAACGCGTGAGTTGAGAAAGGTAAACGTCGTATAATCAGAATCTCTCTCTCGCTCTCCTCTCTCTTCATCTCTCTCCTCTCTCTCTCTCCTCGGCTCTCCCGGATTGTTAAACTCGTGATTTGAGAAAGGTAAACTCGTATAATCTCTCTCTCTCTCTCCTCTCCTCTCCTCCTCTCTCGCTCTCTCTCTCTCTCTCTCTCTCTCTCCCCTCTCTCTCTCTCTCTCCCGGATTGTTAAACTCGTGAGTTGTGAAAGGTAAACTCGTATAATCTCTCTCTCTCTCTCTGATTGTTAAACTCGTGAGTGTGAGAAAGGTAAACTCTATCTCTCTTCTCTCTCTCTCTCTCCTCTCTCTCTCTCTCTCCTCTCCCCGAATGTAACCCCGTAAGCTGAGAAAGGTAAACTCATATAAATCTCTCTCTCTCTCTCTCTCTCTCTCTCTCTCTCTCTCTCTCGCTGATGTTAAACTCATGAGTCGAAAGGTAAGACTCGTATATTCTCTCTCTCTCTCATCTTCTGTCTGTCTCTCTGTCTGTCGTCTCTCTCTCTCCTCTCTCTCTCTCTCTCTCACTCCTCTCTGCCAGTACATCTATCAGTCTGTCTCTTCTTATTCTTTATCCCTCCTTTCATGTTTTTTTTCTTTCTCTTTTTCTGTTCTGTCTGGTTTCCTCTTTTCTTTCTATCCAATTTTTCCCTCCTTCTCTTCCGCAGTCCATCACTGTCTCACCTTTTTCTCTATTCTTTGCTTTTGCTTGCTTCTTTCTTTCTGGTCTTTTTCTTCTCCTCCTCCCTTTTTCTACTTCTTCTCCTCCTCCACTGTCCGGCTTTTTGTCACCTTTGTCCCTTTTTTTTAAAGATCATTATTTCGTTTTTCTTTTTCTTTTGTTCTTCTTCTCTCGCCTTCCTCTTCTCTCTCGTTTTCATGGTTTCCTTCACACCTTCCTATTTCACCTTGTTTTCTTCTTCTGTCAAAGTGTTTTATTCATGGACCGTAGAATAGTGTGCGTGCCCGCGCGCGCTTAATGCGCGCATGCGCGCGGCGTGCGTGTGTGGTGTGTGGCGCGCGCGGGGTGTGTGGTGGTGTGTGGTGGGTGGGTGTGTGTGGTGTGTGTGGTGTGTGTGGTGTGTGTGTGTGTGTTACGTCGTTATACATATGCACGTCAGGGGCAAACAAGGGGCGGGGAAGGAAAAACAACAGTATCCGGGCATAGTTTATCTATTGAGCGCAGTAGTTCTCTCTGCCCCCCCCCCCCCCCCCCCCCCCATATCCCTCCCTCTCTCTCTCTCAACTCTCTCCTCTCTCTCTCCTCTCTCTCTCTCCTCTCTCTCTTTCTCTCCAGTACGACTGGTTTCTGGAATTCAATGGAAACTTGCTACAGAAAAGCGTCTGTCGGTTATATAACATAGAGACATGCTTGCTAGATTTAGAACCAGGACTCTTGGTCGAAATGCAAGCAGAGTTTGGTTTATATCGGATCAGAACATGAAAATATATGCAATGTCTGCGCATCAAGTGCAGTTGAAAACGAACATTCTTTTCCTTTTTTAATGCACAGCTTACGACGATGTTCGCAAAAAAAAAGTAGATTGATTCAAGTGCCTGTCATTAGTAGTCAAAAGTATCCGAAATTTGTCGTTGACAATGAGGATCTTATAAAATCTCTAGCTACCGTTTATTGCTGAATCGTATAGAATTAGGGGGACAGTCTAAAATCCAGGTTAAAAACAATGTCGTTTTTTGTGTCTTTTTGTTTAAGGTTATATTTGGCGGAGATCCTTGATGGAGGGTGGGTGATTATGTGTCTGATCTTTTCCTACCCTACAACTCGTTTTCGTTTCACACTGAGAACAGTTAGCATATCCAGGTAGCACTTGTTTATGTATTCTGTTTTGTTTGATTATTTTCTGGTAGACGAATATTTTGCGGAAGAAAAGGTCGCCCATGTTTATTTGCTGTTGTCAGAGAGCTATGTGTGAACTATTCAGTCTCTTCATAATTTGTAATGAGACAATGGTAAGGGCTGACCCTATGCCATAAGGTCTGCTTAGCTGTTGTTCAGTTAATAGTTTTTTCGTCCATTGTTCATTGTCTCTCTCTCTCTCAATGTGTGTGTGGGTGTGTGTGTGTGTGTTGTGTGTGTGGGCACTTCCCTCATCTGTCCCCCATTTCCCTGTCATGATTTTCCTCGCCTCTCTCCCTCTTTCACTCTCTCTTGAACTCACTCCGTTTTTCTTACCCTCATCTAAAAAAACTTCTCTCTCTCTCTCTCTCTCTCTCTCTCTTCTCTCTCTTCTCTCTCTCTGTGCGGATGTTAGAGTGAATTTCTATTTATTGTTAATATATTTTACTTATTTATTTGTTTATCTATTTATGTATCATTTTCATTCCTTTTAAAATCTACCTGTAATTTAAGGACCATTCACCTGCCTTTATATTTGAACGTCACACTTTCTTTCCACTCTGTGGCTTCATTTTTGTTTTCTTTGATCTTTTCTGTAATTGTAAGAGCTTAGGGCTTACGTGAGATTAAGCACCATAAAACAATCATTCCTATGCATGGAGGGGGCAAGGTGTAGGGTTTGGTGAGGGTATGGTTGAGGTTGCGGGTGATTTTTCTGCTTTCTTCTTTTTCTTTTCCGTCGAGGCTCAGACAATGACACTGGTGGTTCAAAAGAAATGTATCGTCCGCCGCAGACTTTGCAGTGGCTTGATTACTTCCCCAGCAAAGTTGTCTGTATGGACGGGCCGGGTTGTCGCCCTTACTCTCTGGAAACTTGAGCAGGTCCGCTACGCATGCTCTACGGTCGTGTGTTTTTTTTTTTTTTTTTTTTTTTAATGCGATTTGTACTTCCGTCTTCAGGGCATTCTGTTTTTATGAGTTTTTTTTTTCTCTCACTCTTTTTTTGTTCTGTCTTTTTGTTTTGTTGTTGTTGTTGTTTCTTTAGTTTTCTTCTCTTTCTTTACTGTCGTCCTTGGTGTTTCTACGTTAGTGGCCATTCAGGTATTTTTTCTTGCAAGTTTTTATATTTTTTCTCATGTCCACAATTTATAACATGGTAGAGTTTATATTCTTCTTATGTTTGTAATCTGGGGATTATGAAGTGAAAAGTTAATGAGTGTAATTGGCACGAACTATGAATTGTACGTGCTGTTTGGTAATATGGTATTTTCATGGCACTGAATTTTTCTTGTATATTCACACACACACACACACACACACACACACACACACACACACACACACACACACATGAGAGGAGAGAGAGAGAGAGAGAGAGAGAGAGAGAGAGAGAGAGAGAGAGAGTCCCACTTGGTCTTCCTCGTAAAATGTCAGAGGGGACAATCAAAGAATCGTCCAACGGTCAAACAATGGCTCTTCAGGACCTACTGGTCAATGGACCGAGAAGCTGGAAAAGGTAAGAAAAAGAAAATTACACAGAAAAGACTAAAAGACAGATAACAAAGACTTTGCTTTACGTTCAAAGAGAGGGGAGAGCTGCAGACAGAAACTTTAGGAAGGAGGCGTCAGGGGCAATAACTGCACACAACACACTCCTAGCACCTTCAAAGGAATGGTACCGGCACCACGCAAATGCGTCAGTGATTGGAAGACTGAAGTCCAAGCGACCACGGCTTTCTAGTCCTTCTTTGTTGCAGGGGAGGCGAGAGAGAGAGAGAGAGAGAGAGAAGAGGAAGAAGAAGAAGAGAGAAGTTGTAGGAGAGAGTGAAAGAAGAAGCATCAGGCGGGTTGTTTGGAGGGAGGGGGCCGGAGGGGGGTGGGGGGGAACGGTGGTGTGTGTGTGTGGGGGGGGGGGGGGGACGGTGGTGTCGGGGGTGGGAGTGTGCAAGTATGGTGTTAACTTTGTGCACGTGCAGGAACTTTTGAGGCAGCAGGTGCTGGCTGGTTTCAGCTTGTTTGGTGCGTCTGATTTTGACTCAAATTGCAGGCGATAGGTGGGAGCGCGTGCAGATAATCTGAGTTCAACTCTTCTCTACGAGGGCTCAAAGAATGCCAGACATGCGACAGTCATGCACCCTTCCTGCTGGATGGCATCGTGTCGCCCCTCCCCCTCTCCCGCTCCCCCCTTCCCCTCATCGCCCCCTCCCCTCTTCCGAGCACTGCATAGTAAAACCGTGTAATGTTCAACACTGAACATTGTATTGTATCTGTACCAAGTTCCTACACTGCCTCTGCTAACTTCATTTTCAAGAACGAAAGTCATTACCATCTTGAGTGCGACTCTAAGCCAGTTGCATGATTGTGGTTTCCGTGGGAAACGACATAAGAAGCGACCGAGGAAGGCAAGACCATTCCCTTCACAAGGCGAAACGGCCTCTCCTCTAAAAAAGCCTTTTCTTTGAAGGGAAACGACAATCGCTAGATGGGCTTGAAGTCACGTTCGAGTTGGTTTTAAAGTTACTGACGTTCACCGAAAACAAACACAAACGCCATTTACTGCATACAGTTCTGGTCTTTTCAACTTCTTTGCTGTTTAGATTCCTTTCTTTTCAAATTATTTTCAGTTTATTGGCGTTATGTTCAACTCCTTACAACACATTTTAATGAAAATCAGTTTATTACCATTCCTGTCAACGACTCACCGTAGTTTTTTTGTTTGTTTGTTTTTTTAGGTGAGTTTATTCCCATTCACTTGAACTTACAACAGTTCTCAATAAAATTTAAAAAAAGTAGGGTAGGTCTTGTTCCCATAAGAAAACCTAACACAGAGTAACTTTTATTCAAGGCTGGCACAGCCTTTTAAACTTGAATAAAGTCAGACAAAATAAAAAGACGACAAATCTAATAGTGGGGGGGGAAAAACAAGCGCAGGCAAACAACTCCCCCCCCCCCCCCCCCCCCCCCCGTCATCACAGTAATGACTTGCAAAGATTTGAACTTGGGGGGGGGGGGGGGGGGTTGAAAATGAAGAAAATTAGAGCATAAAATTGAGAAAATATATCATAAATATGAAAACTCTTCACTGGCTGCATGAGTGAACCATCGTAATCCCTCTCGAAGGCAGGCAGATCTATTTGTATTGCCTGCTCCTAGGCCTTTCGTCCGCTGGATTCATCAGGGAGACACGGCTGATTGTGTCTGTGCTCCTGGCGTCAAATAGAGACACAGCACAGTCCATAATTCAGTGTGGTGTTCTCACCACCAAGGGTTCAAAAAAGAATCCAACAGCACCCCAAGCAGCCAGCGAAGGGTAGCAAATGAAACAAAACGAAAGTGTGGGGAGGAAAAAATGTTGCTGAAAAGCTAAAGACATTATGCAAACAGTACAAAATGTGGGGACAATCCTTGAGCCTACGGCTGAGGATCCACCCAAAGATGCGAGACCACATCAGTCCAGTTTTTTTTCCATTCACTGAAACTCAGTACAGCTTTGTTCGGGTCTGTTTGGTCCAGTTCATTTAAAAGTGGAGGAGTTTTCGGTCAGTATTCCAATCATGGTAGCAGATGTAATTTGGCTGCCAAACAATATCTTTTTGTAAAGTCTAGCTATAACTTAGTCCTGTTTACTATCATTGTTTCAAAAAAATACTTGTAACATTTTTTTTTTAGATTTTTTTGTAACATTTTTTTTTAGATATTAAAACCTTTTGCTCGGAACAAATTAAGTAGATCCGAGTTCTAAATCTATGCAAGACTTGCACATTTTGTCCATTATAGATAAAGACGATACAGCATAGAGTAACCATATTAATTTTCATGTTTATTAAATGCAATTTACACTCTCCCCTTTCCCTTCACTCGGCCATATTTGACTGCTGCTCTGAACAGATTAACAGATTTTTTTCCTAAAAAGAAAACATTTGTCAAGTCATGGTTGAAAAAAAAAAGTTGGCATCTATGTAAAATAAGATTTTTTTTAAAAAAAAAACGTATTTTGGACATTTTTGCATTTTCATGACCCTAAAATTTCATCTTGGTATCGACGTACGCGCACGTGTGAGTGTGTGTGTGTGTATGTGTGTGTGGTGTGTGTGTGTGTGTTGTGGTGTGTGTGTGTGTGTGTGTGTGTGTGTGTGAGTGTGTGTGCCTGTGTGTGCTGTGTTTGTGGTGTGTGCTGCTTGTGGTGTGTGTGATCGGGGGGAGGGGGGGTGCGAATCTTTTTCATCTGTACTCACATGCTCTCTCTCTCTCTCTCTCTCTCTCAGTGCGCGCGGGCACGCGTGTGTTCGTGCAAAGAACGTGCGTGCGCGCGCACGCGCGCGCGTGCGTGCGTGTGTGTGTGTGTGTGTCTCCGTTTGAGTTTGTGTGTGGGGTGCGTGCGCGCTTTGTAGATTCGCCAATGCATCATGAATGCGGTTGTAACTAAACCATCCAAGCAAACGAAATAAAAGGTGTCCCAACTCATCTCATTGGCACATACTGAGTGACGAACTGCCCCACTTTCGTTTGCGGTGGGAGAGAGATTAGGCGGAAGGGGCAAGAAG
>JADBJO010000620.1:344668-352168 GCA_016801955.1 Conus betulinus | reverse complement strand
TCCACTGTAACACAAAACAGTTCTGTTCGTGCCACTTCCATCCAGTTTGTTTTAATCCACTGTAACTAAAGGAAGTTCTATTCGTGCCACTTCCATCCAGTTATTTCCATCCGCTGCAACACAAGGCAGCTCTATTCGTGCCACTTAGATCCAGTTGGCTTCCATTCACTGCACTCGATGCAGTTCTGTTGAGGCCACTCAGTTCAATCCAGTTCAGTTTCCGTTCACTGCAACTCAGTACAGTTGAAACGCCCATCTTGTGCCGAAGATGAGAAGGTAAGTGATTGCTCATTCTTCATTTTCGTTGTCTTGAGCGTTGTTCGTATTGCCTGAAGAAGACCTGGGGGTCGAAACGCGTCGTGTTTTGTCTGGTAATTCGTTTGTCCATGTCAATTGGCGGAGTTATTTCCAATACCTCTTAAAATTTGTTTCAATTTCCGCATGCAGTCTCACCTCAGTTTGTAGTTTGCTTTAATTAAGTTTATTTTGCATTCACTGAAGTTCACCACAGCTGTATTCTTTCAATTAAGTTCAGTTTGCATTCACTGAAGTTCACCAGAGCTGTATTCTTCCAATTAAGTTTATTCTGCATTCACTGAATTCACCACAGCTGTATTCTTCCAATTAACTTTTTTCTGCATTCACTGAATTCACCACAGCTGTATTTTCTCAATTAAGTTTATTCTGCATTCACTGAAGTTCACCACAGCTATATTCTTTCAACTAAGTTCATTTTACATTCACTGAAGTTCACCACAGCTGTATTCTTTCAATTAAGTTTATTTTACATTCACTGAAGTTCACCACAGCTGTATTCTGGCCACCTGAATCCCATGTGTATTTCCAGCCACGGCCACTCGGCATGGCACAGTTCGATTGGGGGCAGATCGATCCAGCTTGTTTCCCATTCACTGCCACTCAACATAATGCTGTCCATGTCTCCCCAGTCGGGTTTCTTTCTATTCACTGCATCTCAACTCACTTTCTAATCGGGGGTCGGAATAGCTCAGTGGTAGAGCGCCGGACTCGTAATCTTGGTGATACTGGGGTTGCGGGTTCGAATCTCCTCCGGGCCGTTTTGGTACAGGGGGATTTTTCCCTCGGAGTTAACATCCCATGCAGTCCTTCGAATGAGACTATAAACCGAGGTTCTATGTGTGAACGCACGCATAGTATCTTGCACACACGAAAAATCCAATCACTAACTTTCGGAAGAGAAGGCCAGTTTGGCCGTTGGTATGGATGACACGTTACACATACCATGCACCCTGCGTAATAAATGGAAAGAATGAAGGCAGTAAGGAAACTGAATGAACGATATTGACACGGGAAATGACTGAATGAGGCGCCAGCTGGCAGCTCTTCTGTCGGCACTACCCAGGTAGGTAGCCCGTTGTGTAAACGAGTGTGAACTGTATAGCGCTTAGAGCTTGGCCTTTAACCGAGGATAGGCGCTATATAAGTATTCTTAATAATGATGATGATAATAATCATGATGATAATAATGATGGCAATGAAAATGATGATAATGATAATGATGATAATCGCGTCAGTTCAATCCTCTTTATTTTCCTCCCATTCCCTGCAACTCAGCTTAGTTCTAATCGGGTTACTTCGATCCAGTTTATTCATATTCCCTGCAGTTCAACAGTTTTGATCGGATCAGTTCAGCCCCGTTTATTTCCGTTTATTTCACTGCGATTCAAGGGAGTCAGTTCAATATGGTTTATTTCTATTCACTGCAGTGCCACAGGATTCTTTTCAGGTTCCTTCACTCTAGATCATGTAAGACGGTGACGTGTTTTAAGTCAGTACAACTATCCATCCCCATGGAAAGCTCTCTAGTGCGGCTGCCAAACAGTAAACTGAAAGGCATTTCAAAAACCCAGTTCAGCAGGCCATTGTTTTAAAAACTAGATAAAGTTTAAATCTATGCAATACATTTTTTTAACTTTGGGAGAAAGAAAATACAATTAAAAGTAGCCATTTCAATTTTCAGGGATTTACCTCACACACACACACACACAAACGCGCGCGCGCCTGCGCGCGCGCGCGCGCGTACGCGCATACGCGCGTACGAGCGTGCTCTCCTTTCTGCCTCCACCCTCCCACATCTATCACTCTCATTAAACCACAGTGCCAAAGACATCCACGCTGTTGGTTCGGATGAGGAATTTGCACAGGCCCTCGATGCCAGGCGCCTGAAACTCTCAACCTGCCACGGGCAAACGAGACTAAAGATTGGGAGAAACTGGATGCAAAAATCGCCCAAAGACTCGATGCACTGATAGGGAAAAGCACCCTGGAACACAAACTAGCCACATATGGGGACATTGTGTATGCCACATGTAGAGACGCCTATGGAGCAAAACTACCTAAAGAGAAAACACCTCCAAAAGAAATCCAGACGTCAAGAAGAGATGGACAAGATCATGGTCCAAAAGAAAAAACCTCAAGAAGCAAATGACCGCGCTGCCAGCTGAAAAACAAGGCTTGGAAAAACTCTGTTAAGACCTGAAAGCAAAACACAGCGCCCTCAGCAAAGCGGAATCTGCGAGGAAGTGGAAGAATAAAAAGAAGAAGACACAAGAGCGCTTCTTCAGAGACCCCTTCCAGTTTGCCAGAACTCTGTCTGCTGGAACCCTAAGTGTGGACAAAGAAGTTCTTGAGCAGCATCTGAGGAAAACATACTCTGACTCACAGAGTAAAGCACCACTCGACATTCAAGGTCTGGTGTGGCCAACCAACCCTGAGGAACAGTTCAATGACAAGCCTCCAACGTTGGCGGAAATCAAGAAGGTGGTCGACAAAAAGCCAGAGCCAAATCATCACCAGGGCCAAACGGAATACCTTACCAGCTGTACAAGAAATGTCCCAAGGTGCTGGAGTGGCTCCACAGGCTGCTGCGATCAGCTTGGAGAAACCAGAAGATCAGCGGCCAGTGGATGACGGCAGATGGTGTGTACATCCCCAAAGAGCAAAACTCAGTGACATCAGCCAGTTCAGGCCAATATCATTACTGAACATCGAGCGGAAAATCTTCTTCTCTCTCATGGCAGCAAGGCTGACCAAGTACCTCATGGAAAACAAGTACTTGGATGTGTCAGTCCAGAAAGGTGGCATCCCAGGCGTGGCTGGCTGTGTAGAACACGCCACAATGCTCTGGGACGCAATCCAAAGAGCAAAAACAGAAAAGAGAGACCTGGACGTAGTGTGGCTTGATCTGGCAAACGCATATGGATCTGTACCCCATGAGATGATACAGTTGGCTCTTGAGATGTACCATGTGCCAAAGAACATCCGCGACATGCTCAAGAAGTACTTCAATGGCTTCTCAATGCGCTTCTCTACCAAGGAGTACACACAACAGATTGGATCAATTTGGAAGTGGGCATTGCAATGGGCTGGAGACCCATTGACCAGTGTAGGCTCCCTGGCAAATACAAGGTCTGGTGTCTGCAGTTCATGCAGTTCAAAGCTCCTTTGGCCTCTGATGATATACAACATCTGCACCAGCATAGTGGAGGCAATGGAATCCAAAATCAACAAGTTCACAAGGAAAATGGCTTGGTGTCCCACCCCCTGTCTGACTGACATAGCGCTGTACTGTCGCCAAGCAAAACTGAAACTACCACTGAAATCCATCCTGGAGGAATACAAAGCAGAGACGATCAGACTTCAAAGCATGCTGGAGGACTCAGGAGACAAGGTGGTAGAGCAATCAAGCCCCAGCTGAAGACAGGCAGAAAATGGAAAGTTCAAGAGGCGATGGATTCTGCAAAAGAAAGTCTCAAGATCAGAGAAATAACAGGACACACACACAGACCAACAGACAAGGACTGGAGGGTGACCAAAACTGAATGGTGGTCAAAGGCCAAAGGAAAAGCCAAAAGAGACATGATGATTCAGGAGATGAGAAAAGAAGAAGACCAAAAAAGACTCCAAAAAGCAGTCCAGCAGAGCCAGCAAGGGCAATGGACAACGTGGGAGAATGCACTCCAAAGAAGTCTCACTTGGAATGACATTTGGCACATGGCCCCTCTCAGGATCAGCTTCATTCTCAGATCTGCATATGACCTTCTGCCCTCAAATGCAAACCTGGTGAAGTGGGGAAAAAACAGACGATCCTTCATGCCCCCTCTGCCATGGAAAAACAAACAGTGGAGCATGTCCTTAGCTCATGTAAAGTAGCCCTGGCTCAAGGAAGGTACACATGGAGGCACAACCAAGTGCTCAAAGAGATTGTACAAGTAGTCTGGGCTAGTACCAACACCACAAAAGGGAAATCAGGACTCCAAAAGCACCCGCAACATTCTTCACGGCAGGAGGCAGCGAATCATGGCCAAGAAGAAACACAGTGCCACTCGGAACATGCAGGCAGAGTCTGCTGGACGGGGCAGATGACTGGGAGTGCACTGCAGACCTCCCAGAATGGAAGAGTCACCCAGAGAGATCATCAGCAAGAGTGGCATGAGACCAGACATAGTAGTCCACTCTCAGTCAACCAAGCAGCTGATCATGATCGAGCTCACGGTGCCATATGAGAACAGAATGGAGGCAGCTCAAATCTACAAGAATGAAAAGTATGCTGATCTGGCAAACAGCCTGAGGAGAGAAGGCTATCAGGTCAAAGTCCTCACAGCAGAAATTGGAGCTAGGGGGTTTGTAGGAACGTCTGCATACAGCCTCATGAAACAGCTCTCAGTTGCAGGGAGGGAAAAAACAGAGCCCTGAAAGCAATGGCAGAAGCAGCAGAGAGGTGTTCAAGCTGGATCTGGTCAAGGAGCAACAAAAGTGAAGGCTAAGGCTTAATTTCCTACAAATATCAGGTGTCCAGTGGCTCAGTGTTTAGTGTGCGAGTCATTTAGTGGAAAATGAGCATGTCCGGAAGGGCATGGGTTCGAATCCCAGCCATGGCTCGTCCCGAGATGGGAAAAAAAAGGGCAGCAGAGGGACATCGGGACTCATGAACCGGGTGTGGCCCAACCCCCCTAGAGTGTCAGGAGTTAAGGGCCGAATATCAAAATCCTGTGGAGAAAAAATTCGTTTCTTGCGTTTTGGTCATTATTCCGTTACTATGACCCCCATGACACATCTCTCTGTCTGTCTCTGTCTCGGTCTCTCTCTGCCAGTCTGTGTGTGTGTGTGTATGTGTGTGCATGTGTGTGCATGTGTGTGTGTGTGTGTGTGTGTGTGTGTGTGTAGTTAGATGTGACCAGTTCTGACTGAAGACATCGAGGTCACCACCAGTCGTCATGGCGATAAATGAGGCCAGTGGACACAACCTAAGCTTGACCACTCGAGATACCTGTGCATGTCTTGGGTTAGCGCGGACTGTACGCCTCGCCATGTTCACTGAAGGTAAACAAGGCACGCTGTCTAACACACACACACACACACACACACACACACACACACACACACACACACACACACCAGCATGCATGCACGCACGCACACACGCACTGCACGCGCGCAAGCACGCACACAAACACGCGAGCGCGTGTGCGTACACCAAAGACAGTGCCCCCCCCCTCTCTCTCTCTCTCTCTCTCTCTTTGTCAGCACTTTTGTCCGTCTGTGTGTCCTCTTTCACTTCTATTTCTTCTCCTTTTCTTGTTCTATTTTTGTGAAGTTTCTCTTTATTTCTTCCTCGCCTTTCTCTTCTTTTCTATCTGTTTTTATTTATTGTCTTCCTTTTCCGTGGTTCACTTTCATATTGCCTTCCTCTCTTCCTCCCTCATCATTCCTTTCTTCCTTTCCTTTTCGTCCTTCGCATCCTCTCTATCCATCCTTCCCTTCTTCCTTCCTGTTTCTTCCTCTCTTTCCTTCTTTCTTTCTCCTTTACTTCTTCTCCCCACCTCCCCCCTTTCATTCTCCTTCGTCTTCCCGTTTGCCCCCTCGTCTTCCTCTTCACCCTCTTCCTTTTTGATTCTGTCAAAGCGTCTTATTTATAGACCATGGAATGTTTTTCCCATCGTTCACGTCCTTCGCTGAGGGAGACATGAAAACAACAAATCATGTGGCTGATTTACTGAGCACGCTTCCTCGGTCTCTTCGCCCCCCCCCCCCCCCCCCTTCGCCTCCTCCCCCCTCCCTCCTCCCTACCCCAACCACTCCATGACTGTCGCTCTGTCTGCCTGTCCTCTCTCTCTCTCTCTCTCTCTCTCATTTTTTTCTTTTTCTCCTGTTCACTTTCTTCATTCTCTAAACTGCTTTTTCTTTCGTTTTTTTTTCCTCTTCGTTTTTCTTTTTTATTTATGGGCCACTGAAAGCAGAGGTGACTCTAATAAACATGCTTGGATTATTGTGTATTCCGTTACCTAATCAGACTATCAGATTATTTTGACTACGTTGAAGAGTTAGTTCGTTTCGCTTGTCTTACTGCCTCACACCGCCTATTAAAAATGCACTCAACATCTGACTGGAGAACTGAAGAGGAGACTGGCCAGGAAAGACATATGATCCCTTTACGTTAGTCTCACTCACTCGGCTGAGACCTCACCCCTAGCTCTTTTTCCATGAAAAGTTCAAAATGGCGAGTGTGGGGACTCGGCAAGCGGGAATCAGCCAATCCTCTCCAAACCAGGTTCCGCAACGTCCGCAGACCCTGGAACGCTATCTTCCACTGCAACTGGCACATCACAGGACCAAGAATCCATGCGACTATGCGGCCATGTCGACAACCGACTAACCCGCAGGCCAAACAAGAACCGGTGACGTCAGCAAAGGCTGTGCATCTCTCCACCTGTACGTCAGCTAGGTCCTCGTGCACCTGCTGGACTCCAACTCGGATCATAAGACAGTCCCTCCCTTCGTGATGAGATAAAGCGAGAGGAGGCCAGACATGACAGGCTAGACCGTGTCTTTGAGAAAAATCTTGGTTTTGTATATGCCAGCCTTGTATACAAAAGTAAAGGTTCGTGTGTGAAGCTGCGTTTCACTTGTGTCTGTCTATTCGTTGTTCTGTTGTTTTTCCCGTTTGCCCCCTCGTCTTCCTCTTCCCCCCTCTTCCTTTTTGATTCTGTCAAAGTGTTTTATTCATAGAGGTTGAACCGATTTCTAGTTCCGTCCGTCACTCGGACCACAAGCATTTTTTACACCCGAGATATTCTTGAGTAGATTTCAGGGTCCCGAAAAAAAAAATCTTTTGATGACTAGTACCGGCAGGTTGCTTCTCCACCGCTAGTAAGAGGGATGGTGGAGGTGAATTTTGATGTAAATGGGTACTCTGTAATTCGACAGAGAACACACCCCGAGTTCTTTCCCTTGAGGACCACACCTACCGCTCCTATACGTCACAGCTGCTTGTTTCCAAACCCCTGCTACTGTCAGCGCAAGTGGGCAGTTCGTCACTGACAGTGAGATAAGACGGGGACGGGTTTTTTTTTTTTTTTTCGTTTAGTGTCAGTCACAAGCGCTTCAAGTACTCAGACATTTCTACGCCCACACATACACAGACGGACAGACAGACACACATACACATACAGATGGAAACAT
>JADBJO010000620.1:322168-332168 GCA_016801955.1 Conus betulinus | reverse complement strand
AGACAGTGTGTCAATCGGTGCCGACAGATCGTCATTCTGGAAAAAGTCAAAGACGAAAAAGTATCTTTTACTTTATAAAAAAAAAAAAAAAAAAAATCTCATACGCGCTTCATGAAAAATGGCACATTCACTATGAATTCATCCGAATTTAACACACAGTTATATTAAATTAGCCACGCACGCACGGAAGAGGTGTTGAAAGGGGTAGGGATGGAGGAATGGGGGGGGGGGGGGGGGGGGGGGGGGGGGGGGGGGTGGGGGGGGGGGGGGGGGGGGGGTTTGAACAAAAACGAAACGAAACAAACAGGTAAAGTGATACCGGCTGTGAAGCATCGATTAAAAATCCTAATTATTTCACGAAATGTTGCTCGTTCCTTTAGCTTGGGTTCGCTCTGCCTGGTAAGATCTCTATGAAATTTGAACATTTTCTGGGCGTTTGATGATTAATTTCACGAGAAAAAAAAAGGCGAATACGTAAATACATAAAGAAGTTTGTCTCCCACTTCCTTGGTGTTTGGATTTTTACATGATCTGTCATGAAGCCCTGTATTTCCCCACTTCCTTGGTGTTGCATTTTTACATGATCTGTCATGAAGCCCTGTATTTCCCCACTTCCTTGGTGTTGCATTTTTACATGATCTGTCATGAAGCCCTGTATTTCCCCACACTTCCTTGGTGTTGCATTTTTACATGATCTGTCCTTAAGCCCTGCATTTCCCCACTTCCTTGGTGTTGCATTTTTACATGATCTGTCCTTAAGCCCTGCATTTCCCCACTTCCTTGGTGTTGCATTTTTACATGATCTGTCCTTAAGCCCTGTATTTCCCCACTTCCTTGGTGTTGCATTTTTACATGATCTGTCCTTAATCCCTGTATTTCCCCCCTTCTTCCTTGGTGTTGCATTTTTACATGATCTGTCCTTAAGCCCTGTATTTCCCCACTTTTCATCAGCAGTCACTTGTCCAAAGACATGCTCTACAAACGAGAAACTAACAGTTGTAGGCATTACCTTGAGACATGTTCAAACGATAATCCATGTTTAATAGGCCTATAGTTATTTAAACAGTAAACAACTGGGGTATGTTTGCTCCCTTAAGGAAACCTAACACAGAGTAACTTTTATTCAAGACTGGCACAGCCTTTTAAACTTGAATAAAGTCAGAGAAATACAAAGACGAACAATCTAATAGTGGGGAAAAAACAAGCGCAGGCCAACAACTAAATTGTCTTCATAGTAATGACTTGGCAGAACTTTGAAGTTAAGGAGGGTGATGGAGGGGGGGGGGGGGGGGGGGGCAGCAGGAGGTTGAAGATGTAAAAACTGGGAACATGAAATTAAGAAAATATGAAAACTCTCACTGGCTGCATAAGAGAACCATCGCAATCCCTCTTAAAGGCAAATATATTTGAATTGCCTGCTCCGAGGCCTTTCGTCCGCTGGGTCGGAAACTCATCAGGGAGACACGGCTGGCTGTATCTGCGCTCCTGGCGTCAAATAGAGACACACCACAGTCCATAATACCGTGGTGTTCTCACACCACCAAGGGTGCAAAAAAGAATCCAATAGCACCCCCCCAAAGCAGCCAGCGAAGAGTAGTAAAGGAACCAAACGAAAGTGTGGGGAGGAAAAAGATTGCTGAAAAACTACAGATATTATGCAAATAGTATAAAATGTAGGGGGCAATCTTTGAGCCTACGCTTGAGGATCCACCCAAGGATGCAAGGGAGATCAAAAGACAAACATCCTTGGTGGATCCTCAAGCGTAGGCTCAAAGATTGCCCCCTACATTTTATACTATTTGCATAATATCTGTAGTTTTTCAGCAACTTTTTCCTCCCCACACTTTCGTTTGGTTTCCTTTACTACTCTTCGCTGGCTGCTTTGGGGGTGCTATTGGATTCTTTTTTGCACCCTTGGTGGTGAGAACACCACGGTATTATGTACTGTGGTGTGTCTCTATTTGACGCCAGGAGCGCAGATACAGCCAGCCGTGTGTCTCCCTGATGAGTTTCCGACCCAGCGGACGAAAGGCCTCGGAGCAGGCAATACAAATAATATCTGCCTTTAAGAGGGATTGCGATGGTTCCCTTATGCAGCCAGTGAAGAGTTTTCATATTTTTTTAAATTTCATGTTCCCAGTTTTTACATCTTCAACCTGCTGCTGCCCCCCCCCCTCCCTCCTCCTCCACCCTCCTTAAGTTCAAAGTTCTGCCAAGTCATTACTATGAAGACAATTTAGTTGTTGGCCTGCGCTTGTTTTTCCCCCACTATTAGATTGTTCGTCTTTGTATTTCTCTGACTTTATTTATGTTTAAAAGGCTGTGCCAGTCTTGAATAAAAGTTACTCTGTGTTAGGTTTCCTTATGGGAGCAAAGACTACCCCACTTGTTTATTGTTTGCTGTTCCCTGCCTCATTTCATTTCATATAGTTATTTAGAAAACGCTTAAGAGTTCAAATCACTCGCGTTTCTGAACTGAATTGTTCAGGTTTACCCTATACCACACGAAGCCGTGTATGTTCCTTCAGTCTCAATATCATCTTATGAACATGTTATTGTAATTCTGTCACAAGCTGTTGTTTGCTGTCACTGTTGTGTGCCAAACCCCACGTTCATATACCAAGACTATGAGTAAAGTTATCAAGGTTCTCCATCAGTTATTCCTGTTCCTTAAAGACAGGAAATCTGTCCAGATCTTGTTTAGCTACTTCGTCTGGGTATGAAATGCCCTCAATTCACACACCCTGGATAAAAAGAAAATTGAACATGGCGTGTATAATGACAAGGATTATGATCATACTGAGGAGGACTAGGAGAGAGTGGGGGATGGGAGGGAGGAGATGGGTAGGTGGTGAGTAGGTCAAGATGCTAGCCGTGATGGTCATGATACGGAACAGAAAAAAAATGACTTCCGTTTAGACAGAAGAAAAATAGGGAACGACGGATAGAAGGAATGAAACAAAAATGAAGGGGGGAGAAAGGGATATGAAAGGGTAAAAAGATACGAACGAACAGAAAATGGGCAGAACAAAAAGCAAACAAACACGCAAAGAAAATGGACGGGTTGAAAGAGAAAAAGGAAGGAAGAAGAAGGGGGGATGGGTCTAAAATGGAAAGCAAAACGAGGGAGTGTGATAAAGCAGAAGAAAAGAAACGCAACAAAACAGACAGACAGGCCTACAGACAGACAGGTAGACGGGACAGACAGACAGGTAGACAGGCAGACAGAGGTGACAAGCGTGTGGTACTGAGCATCCTCGGTGCCTCAATTATCGCGAAAAGGGTAATGGCTTTTAGTTGTTGAGGTGAACGCACACTCTGTATAGTGTGTGTGTGTGTGTGTGTGTGTGTGTGTGTGTGTGTGTGTGTGTGTGAGTGCGCGCGCGCGTCAAAGCAATCGCTGTGTGTGTATATGTGTGTGTGTGTGTGTGTGTGTGTGTGTGTGTGTGTGTGTGTGTGTGTGTGAGTGAGCCACAGACAAATTATGTGTGTGTGGTGTGTGTGTGTGTGTGTGTGTGTGTGTGTGTGTGAATGTTATGTGTCTGTTGGGTATGTAGGCTGTGTGTGTATGTGTGTGAGCGCGCGCGTGTGTGTATGTGTGTGTGCGCGCAAGCGCGTGTGTGTGTGTATGCGTGCGCAGCTTTGCGCACGGAATGTGACCAGTGTGCTTGTTGGTGCAGACGTCCTCTCACGCCCATTATGTTTGCGTTTGTACACGTGCGTGTGCTTATGTGTTCTTGTCTGTCTGTCTGGTTGCATGAATGTGTGTAAGTGTTCTCATCTGTTCGAACGTGGGATTGTCGGTCTGAGGAAAAAAAAAAAACAAAAAAGTAACAGAAGATACAGGCTGAGCACACACCGACCTCTCCTTCGCATCAATAAGCAATGAGCAGTGTCTTTCCCAGCGCCCGTCGGAACTGTCGTCCACACTGGAAGCATGGAGTGGACCTGCTCAAGAGAACACAGTAAACGACAGGAGGAAGACAGGAGAGAAAGACAGCGAAAGACGGAGAAGGAGAGAGAGAGAGAGAGAGAGAGAGAGAGAGAGGGGAGGGAGGGGGGGGAGAGAGAGAGAGAGAGGAGAGAGGGAGAGAGAGAGAGAGAGAGAGAGGAGAGAGGGAGATGAGAGGGAGAGAGGAGAGAGAGAGAGGGGGGGAGAGAGAGAGAGAGAGAGAGGTAATAGGTAGTGTATGCGCGTCTCGGACACACACAGAGAGAAAGGGAGAGAGAGAGAGAGAGAGGGGGGGGAGAGAGGGGGCGAGAGGGAGGGAGAGAATAAGGAGTGTATGCACGTCCCGGAGGAGAGAGAGAGAGAGAGAGGGGGGCATAGGGGAGAGTGGTAGGGAAGAGGGCAGGCAGACAGGGTATGAGGGAGGGGGGGGGGGGAGAAAGTCGTAAGAGGTAACATGAAGGGCGGTGGAGGGGAGTAGGAGGAGGGGAAGAGGGAGAAAGTGGGATGGGGGGGGGGGGGGGGGGGGCGTTTTCAACGACACATTCTTCTATGAACCTGCCGGAGGACACTTCAGCTTACGCACGGATTCGGCTCCGGTATGGATGTGAAAAGGACATTTCGGGGGGAAAAAGTTTTCTTGTTGAAATAGTATTGATCATTCGTGGTTGTTGTCGTTGTCGTTGTTGATGCTGCTGTTGTTGTTGTTTCTTGCTTCATCCTCCGTGCCACTTCAGTGGCACCCCTCCCACGCCACCCATTCCGGCCCCCCGTCCACAGTTACGTCCTGTCTCGTTCCGTCAAGGCCCCTGGCACTGGCAACCCACAGCTTGCAGTTCACGTCAAGTTATCATGAGGAAAACCACCGCTGCGCTGCTGCCAAATCACTTCAGTGGTGTTTAGTGGTGCTTCTTCTGACCCAACATACGCAGGACACCACCCGCTGAGCCTCCTACTGACGACAAAGATAGCATGGTCGCAGAGTCTGACTGAGTGAGCTCTCCCTTCAGAGGGCGCCGCCCGCGTCAATCCAGTGTCTTGCTTACTTACTTTGGCCCATTGACCTTGCCAGAGCATAGGCCATCAACTGCACGCCAACAACCACGGTCCTGGGCAGTCTTTTCTATTTCGCCCCGGCTGTAGCCCATCTGCCTGGTGTCCACTTCCAGGTCCCGCCTCCAGGTGTTTCTTGGTCTACCTCGCTTCCTTTTGCCTTGGGGGTTCTAGATCAGAGTTCTGGTGGTGTTGTCCGGGGACTTTCTGAGGGTGTTTCCTATCCACTGCCGTCTTCTTTTACGGATGTCTTGCTCTACTGACAGTTGGTTACTTCTTTCCCACAGCTCTTTGTTGCTGATTGTCTCTGGCCAGTGGATGTGGAGGATCTTTCGCAGGCAGCTGTTAATGAAGGTCTGCAGTTTTGTGTGGTGGTTTTTGTGGTTCCCCAGGTCTCTGATCCATGTAAGAGGACAAAGTTGGTGTTTGAATTGAAAAGGCGGATTTTCGTCCTGGTGGTGATTAGTCGAGATTTCCAAATGTTTTCAGGGTGATGGAGACTGCTTTTGCGTTTCCTATTCTGGTTTTCACGTCGGCATCAGTTCCCCCCTGCTGGTTGACTACACTGCCCACATAGGTGAAGCTGCTGACTTCTTCCAGTGGGGCTCCATCCAGCATCACAGGGTCTGGACTGACTGTGTTCGATCCAATGACAGCACTCATGAATCTGCCGATTCCGGTGACCCCGACAGAGTTAAGCAAGGGCCACAGACCTGGAGAGGCAATCGAAACTGAGGTCATCATAACAGCAGGGCATCAAGGGTCACAGAACTAGAGACATTTTTTTTATGCTGATCATTGTGATGATGAGGATGGTGAAGATGATGCTGCGGCTTTCCATTCTAGTCTGAGACACGGCTGTAACCCTACGCTTACATTCATAACATATCCCGGCGTCAATCAGGCACAAGAGATACATCTTGCGCGGAATTTGAGAAGATACGTGTCCTGAATGTTGTTTTCATTGTCCTTGTTGTTTCTCTTGCCCGAAGAAAATTATCGTGTTTTGTCTTGTAACTTGTTTGTTCCTGTTGTCTGGCGGATTCACTTTAATTTCCTTTTAAAATTTGTGTCAGTTTCCGCTTGCAGTCTCTTCACTTTGACACTAAAGTAGTTGTCGCTGTGACAATGGGCTGCACAAAGCACTGACTGTACATGATTAAACGACAGATGCTTTCTTACACACACACACACACACACACACACACACACACACACACACACACGAGTGCCCGCGCGCACCCGCATACACGCACGCACGCACTCATACACACACAAACATAAACGTCCAAAAACTCCCGTCAACACACTCACGTGCGCACACACACACAAGTGTACGTCACTGTCCCCATTATCGCCCTTCGACCACACTTCTCTCTCTTACACACACACACACACACACACACACACACACACACACACACACATCGGCGTGCAAACATATTTCATTAGACAATTTTCACCTTCGGTACACACACAATTTTTATTTGGGAAGCAGTCTGACATTGTTCACATCAATGACCAGCTCTACAACCAAGTATCTTTACCACAAATGATTCGATACTGAAGAAGGCGCGCCTCCTGACAATGCTGCACACCGTCATTCCCGTAGTATAATTCTCCAGCTGCTGTTTTTAACCTGAAAAGAAATCATGGTGAACATAAACAATTGGTAAAACATCAAGGACCGGATTCGAATTTCAGCGATTTTGAATGCAATAGGGGAGCGGGGGGGTGCGTTAATAAAGAAAACTGGCCACTGACTACAAACGACACATCAGACCCTGTGCTGAGCAAGGGCATCGTCCATCTCCTCTCTGCACATACCATCGTTGTTCAGACCTGAAGGCACAATCCTGGAAAATCACGGAATTTCTATCCATCTCCAAACCAGTTTCGCCAGCAAGCTATACTAGCGACAGAAAAAGTACACACTGCATGCACGAGTTTCGCCAACAAGCTATAACAGCGACAATAGAAGTACACACACTCCACGTGCACGAGTTTCGCCAACAAGCTATAACCGCGACAATAGAAGTACACACACTCCACGTGCACGAGTTTCGCCAACAACCTATGATAGCGACAGTAGAGTTACACACTCCACGTGCAGAAGTGTTCTCTGTTAGGGCTGTTTGTGCTCTATTTAGAATGATACTGCACGAAAGAGTCACACTTGTTTGTATATCTTTGTGTTATCAATTAAAAAAAAAAAAAGAAAAATAGATGAACATAGAAAAATGAATTAAGAAAATAAAAACAAATGAAAAATAAGTTTAGAAAATAAATGAATAAAAACACGCAAAGCTGAAACTGGTGTGCTTCCAAGAAGGCAATTATACTGTGCGTTTGTGATTCTTGATTTTTGATCGGATGTACGCTTAAAATATGTCGAGACAAGCCCACCTCGGCTGTATCTGCCATGACAAGACTCTCTCGAACAACCCGGTCTGTCATAGTCACGGTCATGTCAAAACGAAATCGACGGTGGTACCCTCCACCCTTCCCTGTGGATGCAGAATTTCATGCAGAAAGGCAGGCGATCGAGAATATCCCGATTCTGTTCACATCATGTGAAATGGTTAACTGGATGAACGGGGTACAGAATTTGTACCTTCGCTTTTCGATAGTCGCGAGTTCCCTTTGGCACATTAAGGCATTTATCACTTCCTGTTGGTTGGGTGGCTGTGTCTATCCTCCGGTCGCTGGTGGGCTGTCTGTCCACCACACTTCGCAGCTGACAGCACATGCAGGCAAAGCCGACGTCGCTGAACTGTCCACAACAAGAACTTGTCATACTTGACTTCGCGTGAGCTAGCGGAATTCTGACAAAGAGAAACGGAAGAAAAACGAAGCGGAATACCGATCCTCTGCGCGCTCTACTTCTTTGGATCAGTACAGACTTCCCCACTGACCTTCAACACTGTACAGCTACTGCTACAGGCTGATGATTTCTCTACGAACCTGTAAATTGTCATGAACGTTTGAAAACTTCCTAGTCATTCAAAGCATGGCACAGTACAGATACGTTTTCACCCCAGGCTGCAGGGCCATAGACACTGACGCATCACGTCTCATACTTCATGCGTGGACAGAAAAAAATGAAGAGACGTGGTCTCTCTTGCGTGGGGGCCATACAACTCCACTCATGCATCGCACTTCATGGTTCACGCGTGAGGGGAGAAGAGGGACTGCCCACATTTTTCTCTCTGCGTAAAGTTCAAGTTCCTGGTTACCATTGGCCAGTTCAAGATTGTTAACTACAAAGAATGATTAATCGAGTTGGTCCGGGCAAGGCCTTTCCCCTGGAATCCATGAGTGCCTGACGACAGCGACAAAGATCGAAGAGCACAAGTTTGGGAGGACCTGGCAAAGATTCTGACCGCACCCAAAGATAACTTTTAAACGATTTATTTATCTATTTTTTGTGATTCATAGCCAAGTCAACCAATAGGCGGCAGCCTCATCTCAGGGCTTCTTCACATGTACAGATTAACATAAAATTTCGTAATGTAAGCAACACAAAATTCATTACAACTTGTTTTTTCCATGCGCGAGCAGCGAAGCGTGAGCTCCTGTGGCCCAGCGCATGAAATGTGAGACGTGAAGCATGAAGCGTGAGGCATGAGTTTCTATGGCCCAGCAGCCTTAGGTCTGCGCTCTTTCGAAAGTAATAATACGTTTGCAGATTGATGTCTTATGTACGAAGACTAACGTCTTATCTAAGAAGACTGACGTCTTATCTACGAAGCTATAAATTTTCATGGAATGTTAACACTTTATAGTGATCTAACCCATGACATTGTAAAGCTACTGTACAAACTGATGACATCTACGAAGCTATACATTTTCATGGAATGTTAAAAAAAAATCCAGTGAATCATGCACCATTGACGCATTGTAAAAATACTGCATGTCCCATTAAAAAAAAAGTGCACGGGAAGTAAATCCTTGTGTCCATGGTTCAGTTATTTTTTTTTTCTTTCTTTTTTTTTTACGACGAATCTTTTTCCAATTAAGCAAGCGCAAATACACCATCTCACTGAAGCGCATGAGCACACATCTATACGCCTCTCTTCCTTTCACTATTTCCCCCTTATACCTTCTCTCTCCCCACCCCTGCCGCCCACCTCTTCACCTTACGCAGACACTAAGACCAACATCTCCTGAACAAACATCTCACTCCCCTCGTCGTCCGCCCTCCCCTTCCTCCTTCTCTTTTACTGACGAACCGGGCTCGGCAGCACGTTCATCCCCACCACGTCGTCAGCACGTCGTCATCCTCGATTCCGTCACTTCCGGTCAGGCAGCCCTGGGAGCACCGGTTGCCGGGGTCGGTGATATTGCAGACGATGACGTCACAGTGCATGATCAGGGCGGAGGAGGCGTTTTCCGCCAGGAAGCGGAAGGCCTGCAGCTCCAGGGTCTCCTGCACGTCGCTGGTCCGATTGTCGTGCAGGGTGGGGTTGTTGCTGCACCTGCAGAGTGACGGTCAGTGTCAGTCTCTCGTCAACCGATCGATGATCAAACTGCCGACTGTCGATCAAAATGGAACGCGGGCTTAACTACTCGTGAAGCAGTGCATGTCAGATGCCCTAAACAACATATAAAGTGTGTGTGTGTGTGTGTGTGTGTGTGTGTGTGTGTGTGTGTGTGTGTGTGTGTGTGTGTGTGAGAGAGAGTGAGAGAGTGTGTGAGAGAGAGAGAGAGAGAGAGAGAGTTACGGCCTATGGAATTAAACTTTTGGGCTAGTCTTGTCTAGCTGCCCCTCCTCCCCCCCCCCCTCAGTCCCCCCGTCTCTCTCTCTCTCTCTCTCTCTCTCTCTCTCTCTCTCTCTCTCTCTCTCTCTCCGGAAAGCACAGAAAGATATGGTTGGTTCTACAGATTTAAAAGCATATTGGAAACAGAGAAAGATATTTCGACAGTTACGAACAACTGGCACAGAATTTGTCGAGCCAGACTGAGATCAAGAACTCTTGGCTAAAACGCCCACAAAAA
>JADBJO010000620.1:307168-319668 GCA_016801955.1 Conus betulinus | reverse complement strand
TGCAGGTGTTCTATCCCTTGGTGGTGACGCCGGGGTTCACTATGAAAGTAAGCATAAAATAAACTACAGCCCTGCCATGCAGTCTCAGACCGGAATGGAAATGCGTAGCATCATCTTCATTCTCATCGATCAACACTAAGAAAAAATTGACTCATTGCCCAAATACTTGTGATAACGGATGGCTGCTTATATACATACCAACGCAAAAATGACTGCTTCGATGGGTACCTGCCCGATCAACAATGGCAGTATGGATGGATGTGTTCTTGTCGGAAACAACTGCATACACGAATAACTGCTGATCAAACCATCGCGTGAATGCATGGTGAGCATGATCACATGACTGCATGAATGGAATGGATGGGGGCATGATTGCATGAACGCGTGAATGGATGGTGGGCATGATTGCATGAACGCGTGAATGGATGGTAGGCTTGATAGCATGAACGCGTGAATGGATGGTAGGCATGGTTGCATGAACGCGTGAATGAATGGTAGGGTTACTGCAGGCATGGATGCATGCATGAACGCGTGAATGGATGGTAGGCATTTACTGCATGAACGCGTGAATGGATGGTGAGCATGATCACATGATGCATGAATGGATGGTGGGCATGAATGGATGGTGGGCACGAGTGCATGAACGCGTGAATAGATGGTGGGTATGGTTGCATGAACGCGTGAATGGATGGTGGGTGTGTGTGATAGCAACCCTAGTCCCTCTGTGTGGTGGGATCGGCGGTACATTTTTTTTTCTTTCTTTCATTTTTTTTTTTTGTCAAGAATGTGTGGTGGCAACCCCCGAAAAAGCTGCCTCTGGGTGATCGGCTTGGCCGTAATACAATGAACTGAAAACCGTCTTTGATCCCTACCAGTGGCACTTCTGCTGCGCCACTCACTCAACTGTTTTTAATTAGTTCGTACCCACCCATGCAGTCATTTTTTTTTCATTGGCAGATACTACATCCATGCAGTCACTTCTTTTTTTTTTTATTAGTGTGTATCTACAAACGCAGAGTTACTTTCATTTTGCAGGAATCCATCTGTGCATAGTTATTTTCAATATGTAGGTATCTATCCCTGTAGTTATTTGTGCTTTGTAGACATTCTATCATGCAGTCGTTTTTTTTACCACTGGGCTTATGTGTCCATCATTAACATTTTCTTTTCAATCGTTAGGTGTCCATACATGTACACAGTGACATTAAATCGGCAGGTATCCATCCGTACAGTCATTTTGTAATCATAAGATATCATCTATCCACAATATATCCCTCCATGCATTTATTTTCATACACAGAGAGAGACAGGGATGAAAAGATCTGTAAAACCTCAAACAAAAACAAAAAAACAGCAATGACGACAAAATAAACCAAAACAAACAATCCAAGAAAGAAATGTGTTTGGGCCTACTGCGACACTTGGTTCTTCTACTTCTGGAGCGAGAGGAAGGTTGGGGGGAAGGGGAACGGGGAGGAGGGGGGGCGGGGAGGCACGAGAAGAGGTGTCACACGAGAGCTTCTATTTCCCGTTCCTGCCGGGGCTCGGGCAAAAGGGCCATTACTGCCATGGAGACGTTGAATGAAAACGGAATGGCAACAGGAATGGAGAGGATAGAGAGCAAGAAGGGAACAGGAAAGCGAGATGCGGGTCGGGGGTGGGGGTGGGATGAGGGAGTTGGGGAGGGGCACGGGGGAGGAGGCTTAGAGGCGCTGCTACACGATCTGTTTTAGGGCAGCCAGACCCTTCCGTTTCGAGACCAACAGATCGACACCGGTTTACTCTCAAAGGATCTGCGACCGATGCGACTGCTCATCAAGCACGGTTTGTGGTCTGATGCGCCATTTCCCAGACTTTCAAACTACATTGGAATTGGAGAATGTGATGTGCGCGCACATGCTTTTCTGTGTGTGTGTGTGTGTGTGTGTGTGTGTGTGCGTGCGTGCGTGCGTGCGTGCGTGTGTGCGCGTGCGTGCGTGTGTGTGTGTGTGTGTGTGTGCGTGCGTGCGCGCGCATCTATGTGTGTGTGAAAAAAAGGAGGGGGGAGGGGGAGGTCGCCTCCACTGGAGGCAGGGTATCTGTCAATGGATGGCAGTTTGTGGAGCCGAAGAAGGCGCGGGGGGGGGGGGGGGGGGGGGTAGAAGGTGGCGGCGGCTCGTGGCTTGCCGTTTCCAATGTCCATTTGGGGCCTGAGGAGCAGGTGGGTCACTCTCACAGCATGGAGACCCCCTGTTTAGTGGCCTTGATGGAAGAAAGAAAAAAAAAAAAAAAGCTTTCAGACAGTCTTGTCCGCTACCCCCGCAGGACCACATGACAAGCCAGAAATACCGAGAGAGGAGGTCAAGTGTCTTTGCCTTTGTACTAGTTTGTCGCGTTGAGCATACTGAAGGCTATCGTCACTCTCTGCGGATCCGACTGGCTCTCTGCCTTTCTCACGCTCCCGGGTGGCCAGCATGTTCGCCACAGTTAGCCGCTGACAGTGTCCGAGTGTCCGGTTTGAAGCACTCACACGGTGGTTTTTCGCGCTGGTTAAGGGTATGCGTAGGCAGTGCGCTCCCCTCGCTAAACCACAAACAAGCTGGCATACAGGGTTCACTTGAGAGGGCACAACTGTTGATTGAATAATACTCTCGAGGCATGCGATGACTCAGTGCCCTGATGCAGTTTTATTACCTGTGCGAACAAACGGGACCCCGACAAACGCGAATAGTGGGAAAGCGAGGCGAGGTAAGTTCTCTCCTCTATTGTACGTCTTTGTACAAATGTGAAGGCTTTGGCCTGATAACAGCGGAAGAGACTCTCCCCCACCAACACTACAGCGAATGCGTCTGTCGCAAAGGGGTAAGAGAACAACGATCCTAACTCCTTTCTTCGATCTAATCGCAAAGTGAGGCGACCGCACACGGAAATCTAAACAAATTTTTAAAAGTATTTATAAGGCTCCACCGAAAAACGCAGACAAAGATATGTCAAGACAAAACGTGACGCGTTTCGACCTCTTAGGTCTTCTTCAGGCAAGATGCACAACACTCGGGACAACGAAAATGAAGGAGCAATCACTTCTCTTCATCCAATTCGGCCAATATGGCCGTTCAAACGTTGAATCATTGGATGAAGGCAAGTGATTGCTCGTTCATTTTCATTGTCCTGAGCAAATCTTAAATAAATGTCAGCAAACCCGCCCTAGATTGTCCTGAGCGTTGTGTATCTTGCCTGAAGAAGTCCTAAGAGGTCGAAATGCGTCATGTCTTGCCTTGTCATATACGTTTACCTACGTTTTTCGACAAAGCCTTATAAACACTTTTTATGATTTGTTTGTGTTTCAAAGTTTGTGTTTTATTCGGTCATCTAAATAAAAAGGGGGCTGTGTCATTAATTAAAAAAATAAGACTTCATGGCAGATTCACTGATTCTGTTGTTTGAGGTGGGGCTTCTATCCTCTTATTTTTTTCCCCTACTCGCACCGTTTTCCTCTTCAGACTCTCACATGTCATGCACAGTCTGTGTGTTTCACTATCCACGTACATTCGCATGCAACTTTGATACAGTGGCGTTTGATGAAAATTAGAAACCCTTGAATATTTACTGATTGTGAAAAAAAATTGTAAGTTGTTTACAGGCCTCAGTATGTATTTACTTTCATTACAATAATAAATTTAATGTTGCCCAGAAACACCTGTATGATAAAGCTGGATATTCTGACTAATTTCTGACAGACTAATTTGAGAGAATGGTGTGGTTATATCACTGTATTGATTGAGAAGAATGGTGTCCTTAAATATGACCCTCCTAGCAAATAAACTTGAGCTCCATTTTCATTGTAATATTGTGAAATCAAGTGATCAAACCAAAACAAAAATAGTTTTTACGTAAACTGGGTCAGTTTCTACTTGAAGTGTATGCTAGGTAATCCAGTCAATCCAAGTAACATTAACGTAATGTCCAATACTACGCATTGTTTTTGTTTCAGCTTGGATCGTAAAGATAAGTCCCTTAGCATTTTTTTATTTTGCGTACGATCAAAACATTACCAAACGGTTTTGAGCTTTCAGGATTCTGGCCCAGTTAATATGAATGGACTTATCAGAGGACTAGTTTAAAATGAAAACATCTCACAGTTTCAAAGACTAGAATATGCAGCTATTGATAAGTGACATTCGCACAAATGAATTAGATTTATCTATTTTCATTACCAATTCTTTTACACATTCTAACACCCTTTGCTTCGTCCCCATTTTATGGGTCAGCCTCTCCCTTGTACAAGTCCTCGCCAAGGTATTGTTATTTTGACATAAACACTATTCGTCTGCATTTCGTTTTCCAGCTCCCTATTTGTTCTGCAAAATGTCATCATGTGACCAAATATTCTGATTCCTTCATACTGCGTTGGAATGCGAATGACACAGGAAAGAAACAGACCAACCGTATAGTTCAAATCGAAAACCAGTCTCGCTTCAGACATCCTTTCGTCCATTTATTTGTTGATTGTATAACAGCAAGTGATGGATCTCTCACATTTTGTTGCATTTATCAGTCGTTCTAAACTGTACAACAGCGAGTGATGGATATCTCACATTTTGTTGCATTTATTAGTCGTTCTAAACTGTACAACGGCAAGTGATGGATCTCTCACATTTTGTTGCATTTATAGGTCGTGTTAAGTCAACTGCCGTGAAGGTTGTTCCTGATTAAAGCAGCACATTTACTTCGACTTCCGGATACCACCGACTGCAAGAGCCAGTTTATTAAGTCCGACTGCAACAGCCATTTATCGTTTTGACGGCCCTGCTTTCCGATGACCTGTTTTCTGACAGTTGTTGTGCCGTGACGTTTGCTTCTCGAAAATGGGTTCTACAAATTTCGAATGTAATGGAGCCTCGCTGGTTGGAAACGAGAGACCTCCTTAAGGAAAACACCACACTATGTCCGTTAACAAGAAGCCCCTCAGGTATTGCTGTCAAAATGGGCGGTTTGGATGACACACGATCTGTTTGAAGTCCGAAGGCGAACAACTCCCACCCACCCATCCCCAAACCCTACCCTCCTCCCGACACTACCCTCCCCTTCCCCACTTTCTCTTCTAACCCCCTTCCCTAAGCATACAGTCGGAACGACTTAAAAATCCTTCTTATCTGTTTTAAGTACCCGGGGGGGGGGGGGGGGGGCGGCGCTGTTTGAAACGATTCGTGTACCGGGAGCTTAGGCCCAAGCGGTATCTGGAATGAAAAGTGAAAGGTCTGGCGATAACTGAGTGGCTGTCGCCGTGTGTCCGGAGGACATGTTCACGCTTAACGACTGGTCTTTAAGGAGGAGGATGCGAATAAAGTAGACTCTTAATAGTGGTGGTGATGGCGGGTGCTGTGTTCGTTGTGATGACGGTTGGTAGAAACACGCTATTAGTCTGTTAACGGCGATGACAACGACGGCGATTACGATTCGATTTATGTTACTCATTTAGTGCTATTACATGGCATATTAGTGCTGTTACATGGCATGTGTTTCTGGCTTCGGTCTCTGCGCGTTTCAAAGTGTCAGTTTTAATCGGTCATCGAAAAAAAAAGATGATGAGGTTGTGTCAATAATTTCAAATAATTACTTGACGACAGATTCACTGCCTGAAATTTCGGCTGGTCACCCTAGAGGGAATAAAGTACCTTTGTGCAGTGGACCCACTTTTTTTTTCTTCTTCTCAATCTCTCTCTCTCTCTCTCTCTCTCTCTCTCTCTCTTAGGAAAGTGAGGTACATTTCGTTTTATGTTGTCCAGTTCTGTATGACCTAAGAGCACAGTACATTCCGTTGAAATATTACAAAGTGCCAAGTCAGTTTAGATTTATATTGCTTATGGCGAGCACGCACGAAGAAACAGTCAGGAATCTGTCTATCTTTATAAAGCCTTTAAGCTGCGTTCCATTCTTACTTCTTAAACTTACCACCAAGTGCGTTTGGAATGATTTTTCACTGTTCACAATTGTCAGTTCTGAGAAATGTTTGTATATATGTATCCCATCATGAGGGGCAATGGCCTAAGCATGATTAAACTTTCCGTATTCCGTATTCTCTCTCTCTCTCTCTCTCTCTCTCTCTCTCTCTCTCTCTCTCTCTCTCTCCCTACGCTGTCGGTGTAGATCTTTCATCTTTTTGACAGAAATAATTTCCTTGTTGTCTTGATTTTCAAGGTGTGGAAACAAAAGCTATATGTTTCGGTCTCGTTCAGAATACCAGCACACAGACTGGGGTGAATGGGGGACTGGGGGTGGGGTGTGCCGTGTGCACGTGCGTCCATCTATTCCCCCACGCTCCTTCCCCTTCCCCTAGCTTATTTTTTTTAACTGACCTGATTTCATAGTTTATGATCTTATAGGATATTTGGTAATCGTCAGGTTTCAAACATATGCGCCATATTTACAATAAAAAGAAAATAGGGGGAGGGATGGAAGAGTTATGGGATCTGAGGTCGAATGTGTGCCCTTAGATGCACCTTGTCTCCAACCCCCCCCCCCCCCCCTTCCCTCACAAGTTAACTGACTCGCCCCTATTAGTGAAGATCGGGGGGTGGGGGGATGAGGGGGAGAACAGGGGAGAACAGCCCTTTGCGAGACTCGATCTTCAGATCAGATTTTTTCCAACATTGCGGGTGAGCTGGTTGCCCAATTTGGTCCAGTGTGGTGTTTCGCCACGAAGCCAGACTGGGTGGCTCCTTGTGGGTGGAAACGGTCATGTAATCTCGCCATCGTCAGTTCCCATCCACCCGTGTACGCTCCTTTTACCACAGGCACAGACATGGAGGGGCTATCAACACTCAACTGCCCCGTGACAGAACACCCAGCAACATCACGGTTTTCGAGAAATCTGCCAGCCCCTCCACCCCCCACCCCCCTCCCTGTCTTTTTTTTTCTTTCTCATCAGTGGGGATGAGGAATATGACGAACGTGCTAAAGAGTTCTCTTCTGGCCTCAGTCTGCACTACGGACCTTTGTTCTTCGCTTCGTCCCTCTCTTTCCACCGCCTTTACCTTCCCTGACCAGAATCAGGTACCCGGTTGCTGCTTGAGTGAATGGAGAGGATTTTCAAGCCGTCAAAATCCGACGTCATGAGTGGCTCGAACTCATGACCGTTAATTTCACAGGCAAACATTTGACAAAAAAGACCTCTGATCCACTTCTCAGCAAGATAGACTGAAAACTGTTGACATCATTTCTCATATAGGAAATCCGTAATGAACAGCGTTTTAGAACAAGTCGCCAGTAAAGGGCTTTCGACTGATGTAGAAATCCTAGCATTCAGTAACGTAATGTTTCAGGCTTAGTGTGTGTGTGTGTGTGTGTGTATGTATGTATGTGTGTGTGTGTGTGCGTGCGTGCGTGCGTGCGTGCGTGCGTGCGTGCGTGTGTGTGTGTGCGTGTGTGTTGGGGGGGGGGGGTGTGCGTGCGTGCGTGCGTGCATGCGTGCGTGTGTGTGTGTGTGTGTGAGTGAGTGAGTGTGTATGCGCGCGCGCGCGTGTGTGTGTGTGTGTGTGTTGTGTGTGTGTGTGTGGAGGGGGGGGTGTGTGAGTGCGCGCGTGTGTGTGCATGTGTGTGTGTGCATGCGTGCGTGCGTGCATGCGTGCGTGTGTGTGTGTGTGTGTGTGTGTTTAATATCACAGGCACCCATGGAGCTCATTCACCGTTCAGAATGAAAGAAGTCGTCAGAAGCGTGTGTCCAGAATGTAATGTTTACAACACTGTTTCTTCTTTCACTCACGGGCTCAGACTGGACGAATGGTTTGCCTCTGTCCCCTACGACAAGTTCTTTTTTTTTTCCAAAACGTATTCCTCACGACAGCTGTCAAAACTTACCTTACTGCTTTGGTTCTGCAGTTCAACATAGACATTTTAAAATCTCCCCTCATCCCCTTTCTAACCTTGAAGCTATTGCCAGTCGTTACATATCATTCTGTGCTCTTGAACATTAACTGAATGTGTGAATCATCTTGAAGCGTGACAACTTCCATAGTATTCTCGTTTGAATTCCTGATTACGACGGCGTGTGTGGCATCGGTGGCAAAGAAGACTCCGGCCTATTTGCCAGCAATGTTACGCACGCAACCCTACCTCTCCACCACCAACCTCCCACACACACACATACACTCCAACCCACCAACCACATCATTTGAAAATATCAATTTCTTATCCTAGACGCAAACTGAAAGTCCAACGACATGCAAAAGATGAAAAACGACGATGAGAAAGGAAGGAACGATGGGGAGAAGACATGAACGAAGAAAGTCAGACGCACAAACAACGGACGCACGGAAAGAAAATGTCATCAGTACCGGAACCGACACATCTGCATGGCGCGTGAGTGTCAATGGTGAAGGAAAGAGGAAAAAAAAGGAAAGAAAAAGAAAAAAAAGGAAAAGGTGGGAAAAATAGGAGGAAAAATTAAAAGAAAAAAAAAAAAGAAAAAAAGAAAACCGTTGTAACAAGGAGGTTGGAGGACAGAAAAAAGGTCCCACCATGACGTACCCATCATCCAGAAAGAGGTACTGGGAGGCGCTGTCCTGGGTGTCGGAAGAGGGCGTGGCCTTGCAGTCGCGGGCAAACACTTGCAGGCTGCTGTCATTGGTGGAGAGGGACAGCTTGAGTGACAGGTTCTCGCCAGGCTCCACCTTCTCGAGGGGGTTTCCCACATACTTCTGCCCGTTGTGGAACAGGTCCATGCTGAAAGGGAGACAAAGTCGACTCTAAGAATGACCTAAACGTTACATTCATCAATCAGTCATTCTACTGGTCTGTCATTCAACTGATCAGTCAACCAATATATCTATCGATGTGTCATTCTATTGGTCAGTCATTCAACTGATCAGTCAACCAGATTTAAAATGAAAAATCGATCATTTCAATTACATGGATCAGCTGTAATTGCTTCTGCTGCAATTAATACATCTGAGTTTACTTTTACAACTACCAACTACCACTACTACTACTGCTGCTTCTGCAGTTGCTATACTACTGATGCTGCTGCTGCTGCTTATATTGCTACTGCTGTAGTTTTCTGTCGCTGCCTCTACTGAAACTTGTAAGTTTACCATTACCTTACCTTAGAAACAACAGTAACTACCAAATCTGATGTTGTTGATACTGCTGCAACTGTTACTACTTTTGCTGCTGCTACCGCTGCTACAGCTTTTGCCACTACTGTTCCTGCTGTTATTGTGCTGGTCTTGCAGCTTACTGTCTCCGTTATTTTACTGCCAATACGATTCTTGTTGCTGCTGCTACTTCTGCTGCTGCTGCTGCTCCTCCTCCTCCTCCTTCTCCTACCACCACTACTACTGCTTATGCCATCATCACAACCACCACTACGCAGTTGCTACTATGACTACATCGACGACTGTTGTTTCTTTTACTGCCTATACTACAACCATTACAATAGGCTTACTACTGTTAGAGCAGCCCTACAATTGTGTTAGACGTCTGTGAAACGTCGGACGAATTTACAGTGCTGGGCCAGTGTTGCGAATACCATCGTCCATTGACGTGGCTAGCCGCACAAAAGACACATTCTCGGTAATTTGTGTACGCGCTCTCTGTCTTTTAAAGAGACGAATGCCCGCGATTTGAACAAAGAAATTGTAGTAATTGAGAGATTATCACTGAATGAAATGTTAACAGCAGTAAGATTAAGCAGGATGAAATGTTAGTATTAGTCAGATTACGCTTTGATCTTGATATAGGCGCCTGTCATTTAAACTTTGTATTCGACTCGCTAAAACATATGCAATTATCAATCTTTGCCATCCAGCTAGGTCATTTCTGTTACATATGGTTATGCTTTGCAAACCTTTTTTAAAACATTCCTGCCATCGGCAGCTGATCTTACGTAGCCGCATGTGTTTCCGCTTTGTATGCATAATTTGACATTCTCATTGCTCAGGTGGGTTTGAACTGATAAGCACGCTGTGAGTGAACTTTATAATTGAACTAGCATCAGCAAAGAGTACCGTCATTTTGAAAGGAAATAAGCCATGCATGCATTATCTACTGCTGATCCTGAAAAGCGATTCTGATTTTACCACTGCAAGCAATATTGGTAGGTCAAAACAGCCGGCATAGAACACTGTTTAATCTGTCAACACTTTGCTCTCAGTCTTGCAGACAGATCTGACCAATGCTTGAAACGGAATGCCTCAATCCGTCAAGTCACAAAACTTGCTCCATGCGCGAGCTTCTTTAGTTTTGTTGCTCCACGTGACCTTAACGTACTGCGTAACGTAAACACCGGCAACATAAATACATTATAATTCCTAAATGTCATTGAGTCCCCAGAATTTTCCTTCCAAGTAAAGTATGGAACCACTCTCCAAAACACCGTGTATGCGCACTGCCCTGGTCACCTTGGAGTACAGTTGCCGGATAATGTTGATTATTAGCTTTTGCCCGATGTTAAATTTCTTCATTGTAAGGCCTCTTGTTAGACTCCGTATAACGCCTTCTTGAAGTCTATGAAGACGTGATTTAATTGCTTCTGTTGGAGATGCTTTTCGTGAAAGGTACCCACGCTGCATATTTGTTCAATAGTTATGATATTTCAGAATCCAGACGGTTCTCAGCAGTAGTAATGTCTGCTTGCAGCGGTCATCTTTTCAGAATGATTTGTGGCATTGGTTTACTAGCATGACATAAATTGACTGGACAGTTGTTCTATTAATGCTAGCGATTTCATTTCCACACATACGTTTGTAAGCAAAACACACTGGCACTTACGTATGCACTCATTTCCTTCCATGCTATAACCCATTACAAGCAGAAAGACGCAAACTTACACAGACACGCGCGTGCGCGCGCACGCACGCACGCGCGCGCGCGCACACACACACACACACACACACACACACAAACAAGCAAGCAAGCGCGTGCACACACGCACACGCACGCACGAAATCGACCGTGTTTAAAGGTTGTGAGGTTGATGCCTAAATAAAGATAATAATAATAAAAAATAAAGCAAAACCACAATCTGATCGTTTTGACAAAGACGTTTCACGTGCAGACCCATTATCTAAGATTCTCAAAGGTCTGTGATTCTTGCATGTGTTATCTTGATTGCGGGTAAAGGTCATGCTCTTGTTTTCCACTGTATTTGTTCGGTGTTTTTCCCCTGGGAAACAAGACAATGGTATTCTATAATATATCTATTGCGGAAACTGAAAAGATCGGCTCGGCTTTGGTGCCTTAATATCATCACTGTAGTGATTATCATATTTACCATCAAGATCATAATTTAAAGCAATTGTTTTGATTATCACCCTTTTACTGTTTTTGTTAATGCTGTGATAGCTAGTTTCATCTTGGTTCACATGTGGTGGGGGAGACCTGTATGTATTTCACTACCCGTGCCAGTAATAAAGGCGCAGCCAATGTTAGGTAGGTTACTCAAGATCTGACCGGCGCGTTGGGCTAATGCGTAGGTAAGACATCTTCTAAGTTGTAGCCACGAGACCTTCTTCTTAAATTATCTCATCTTACTTTATATTCTTAGTCATTAGTTCATTTATCCTTAAGCTTCAAATCATGCACTGTGTGGTCTCAAAACTTAATTAGCGGATGTGGTCAGCGTATATGGTCTAGTCCGCAGGCAGTGACACCTCCTTGACGAAACTGAAACTGAATTGTAGTGGTTATCATATTACCATCAACATCATTATTAAACTGATTGTTTTGACTGTCATCTTTGTCATTCTATTACTCTTTTTTTTATCTATTGCTGTGATAGCTAGCATTACCTTGGTTCACATTTGGGGACCTACGCATTCCTCTATCCATGCGATTCACCCCACAGGCGCTAAGCCCCCAACGTGACATGCGTGTTACACAATGCCGTTACCCTCAGCTGATAGTGTCCGCTGGCAATATCGGAGAAGTGGATCTTCCCGGTATTGACGATGTACCGATTGTCCAATAACCGGTCGTTGTCATAGTGACACCGGATGGTCATGTTGACGTCACGAACACGTGACACGAGCCCAGCCACAGGTGCGTCACGGGTCAGGACCTGGTTCTCGAAGATGAAGCCGTGACTCAAGTTCTGAGGAGAGTCGGGAAGGAAAACTCACTGTGCGAGCGCGCGCGCGCGCGCGCGTTCGTGCACATGTGTGTGTGTGTGTGTGTGTGTGTGTGTGTGTGTGTGTGTGTGTGTGTGTGTGTGTGTGTGTGTTCTTCACGCACAACATATAACACAAAAATAATAGCATGCGGACCACGCGAAACCAAACTTAAATGTTCGAAAGAGAGGTGGTCGCCCGCCTTTTCGCTCCCATGCACACGCAAACACACGAACGCGCGCGCACGCACACAAAGAGAGAGAGAGAGAGAGAGAGAGAGAGAGAGAGAGAGAGACAGACAGACAGACAGACAGACAGACAGACAGAGAAGAAGCGCTGTGGGAACGGCCGTGTGGATGGAAAGGGGTTATGAGGGGAGAAGAGAGGGGGATGCAGTGAGAGATTCATCGGCCTGGC
>JADBJO010000620.1:292168-302168 GCA_016801955.1 Conus betulinus | reverse complement strand
GAAAATGGATTCACGAGAAGTACAAGACAATAATTCCCTCGGCGTGCATGAAAACAGATTTACTGTAAGTCCTAAGTGTGGGCCCACTGGGCTCGTGAAAATTAACTCATTGAGAAACGTAAAACTGGATCTATGGTAGAACTTGAAAATGAAGTCATCGGGATGTAAGACAGTAACCCTACTGAGGTACAACAAATCCGCCGTGTGTTGTGGCATTTAATGACCTAGTCAGCTCTGACGGGGATCAGTAAGGTAAGGTAATGTTGCTTATAGCCCAGCCGATCGCGATGGGCCATATCAGGGCTGTCACCGCGCTGAAGTCAACTCACACGTACCGGGGATTAAGCGCTAAATCGATGTTGAACTGGTTTTTGAAATATTTTCAAAGCTATTATGTCCGATTTATGTATAACATCAACCTTTTTTTGCGGAAAAAAACGACGAATGTAAGCCGTAGTCTTACATTTAAAATATATCAGTTGAGCGCGTGCACACGCAAATAAACAAACAAACAACAAAAGGCAAAACATTACTGTTTTCATCCGGCTGTCAGTTTTCGTCAGGGAAGCACAGAAATCAGGGCGAGGCTTCAACTTGTGTTTATATTCCCATGAACATTACTTGCTCTGTGCACGGGACAAAACCACGTCAGTTATTGCGTCATGGTCGTCAGTGAGTAGTAGTATTATTTTGGTTTCTTCTTGTCCAGTTAATACCAGGACCCAGACCCGTGCCACAACATCAGGGACTGATCGGCATACCAGACAATGATTCCCTCAAGTTACATGAAAACGGACTGATCGGGGTGCAACGTACAACATACTAATTCGCTTTGCTTCCATGAAAATGGACTCATCAGAACACAAAACTAGAATTCCCTCTGGTTACTGTAGGAAACTGGACTTATCAGTCTGGAAGACAATTATTATCTCGGATTACATGAAACTGGACTTATCAGTCTAGAAGACAATAATTATCTAGTGTTACATAAAATTGGACTTATCAGGCTTGAAGACAACGATTCTTTCGGGTTACACGAAATTGGACTTATCAGGCTTGAAGACAATAATTCTCTCGGGTTGCATGAAACTGGACTTACCAGGCTACAAGACAATAATTCTCTCGGGTTACATGAAATTGGACTTATCAGGTTAGAAGACAATGATTCCCTCAAGGTTCATGAAAATAAAGTCATCAGGGTACATACAACACACAATATTCTCTTGGCTTCCACGAAAATGGATTCACCAGGACACAAAACTGGAATTCCCTTTGGTAACATGAAACTGGGCATATCAGGCTAGAAGACAATAATTCTCACGGGTTACATAAAATTGGACTCCTCAGCGTACAAGACAATCATTCCCTGGAGTTGCTTGCGAATGGACTCTGCAGAGTACACGACAATAATTCCCGTGGAGTGCATATTCATGTGTTCATGCAGGATACTGGACAATAGTTCCTTCAGGATATGTGAAAATAGGCTCAATTTGTTGCAAGACAGTAGTTCCCTGGAGCACACAAAAATCGAACCACTGGCGAGTACGACAACGTTTTCGTTTTTGTTTTTGTTTTCCAGGGACAAGCTAATGAGACCACAGGTGTACATTCAAGTTGACAAATGGGTATGGGTACACAATAATGAAACCATCGGGGTGTTTGAAAGGAGCTCTCCGGAATACACAAAAAACTGAACGGGATGGTACAACCGCACACGACCATGGTTCGATCGATCTGTCTGTCTGTCTGTGCCTGTCTGTCTGTCTCTCTCTGCGGTTGGTTGGCTGGCTGGCTGACTATCATCTATCAATCTACCTCTGTCAATCTATCTATCTATTTACCCACCCACCCGTCCACCATGACTATTTACAGACGTCGGTCTTGGAACAGTTGTCCTTGCGGAGATCCACGCTAACTGGTAAGTAAATCTCACTCGTTGATCTGCCCCTCTGGACAGGGGCAGGGGCCACTCACCTCGACAGGCGAGCATCACGTGCTCCTGAGGCCTGCAGTCGTTCTCACCCCAGGGTCTGTGCTCACAGTGCTGCAGCCGACTCTCGTTGCCCTGGCAGTGGACGTCGTCGAGGAAAATGGGGAGGTTGCTGCCGCTGCTGTCGCCGACGCCGCTGCCGCTGTCCATTCCGGGGCTGCTGTAGTTGCTGTCGTGACGACCGAAGCCCAGCTGCCAGCAGGCCACCCCAGCCTCCTCGGGGCCGAAGTCGTCGTCACACACGGTGCCCCAGCTGCACAGAGACAAGACAAGACAAAATTCTTTATTTACGAGAATAACAGATAATCACTTTATTTTTTTTTTTACATCCAGTCCACTCCCTTAGTAGGGTCAACAATGTAAAACAAGACCAGGCAAGACAATAAATGTAGGAGCATACAAAAAGCAGTTGAAATAAAATGAAAAGAAAGAATAAAAACAAATTAAAATCAAATAAAATCAGAGAGAGAGAGAGAGAGAGAGATGAATTCAATATTTATCCAAGCCACACAAATGTCCGTCATATGGAAGAGTAGCTGTAGTACTAATAGAGGTAATAAGAGCAGAGACAGCATCAGGCTAAGGATTTGAGCCAATGTGTTCGGTCTTTCAGATTTTAACCACCCCCACGTGCTTAACACCAAAATTATATGATTATACCTTGCTCGTTTCGTTTTCTAACCTTTTGTCACTTTGCCAGACTGCTGAATTGTTACATCACAGGCGAGAATTGGACGGGAAGATGAGGTTGGTGGTGGGACGGGAGGGGGGGGGGGGGGGGGGGGGGGGGGTGCGAGAAGATAGACGTCGCATGAGTGGAGGACCCAGTACGTTTCATCTCTCTCTCTCTCTCTCTCTCTCTCTCTCTCTCTCTCTCTCTCTGTCTCTCTCTCTCTCGTGGGTCTGTACACACACACACATATATATATATATACACACACACACACACACACACACACACACACACACACACACACACACACACGCACACACACAGGCGCGCACGAAAAAGAAATGATAATGTTTACTCACGTGCCGTTATAAATAACCTCCAGCCGTCCTTGACCTTTGCTGGCATTGTCCCCCGTGAGCCTCAAGTATCCATCCACAGGAACCTGACAGACCGTGTGAACTTTCACTTTAAACTTTTCTGTCAGGGTGGACGGTCTTTCAATAAAACAGAATAACATGAACTGACGCTAAACAACATCTACTTTACCAACCTTCTGGAATTCAAAACACACACACATACGCGCGCACAACCCTGCGTATGCGCGTGCACGCACGTTCACTCGCCTAAGAAGGGCACTGATTTAGCATGGAGTGCAAAGTCGGGCCAGAGAATGAGGACAGCTCTTTATGTACTTATTTGTATCTCAGCGTACGGAGTGGCTTCTCCAAATGAATGCAGCCAAGTGAATCATGCCGGGATGTTGTCTGATTCAAGCCTGTGTCGATGATGATGATGATGGAACGACTAATACTACTAATATACGGTTGCTGCTGCTGCTGTTGCTGCTGCTGCTGCTGCTGCTACTGATAATATTAGTCACACAAACACATTCTTAAACAAACACACAAACACATTCTTAAACACACACATTCTTAAACACACACACACACACACACACACACACACACACACACACACACACACACACACACACACAGAGGGAGGGAGACAAAGGGAAAGCGAGCGAGCGAGAGAGCGAGGGGAGAGGGAGAGGGTGAAAAAGAGAGAGAGGGAGAAAGAGACAGAGGGAGAAAGAAGGGGAAAGGGGGGAAGAGAGAGAGAGAGAGAGAGAGAGAGAGAGAGAGAGAGAGAGAGAGAGACAGACAGACAGACAGACAGGCAGGCAGACAGAGAAATTCGCGTGCGCGCACTGTCAAGCGAACAGGTTACGAACGCGTACACACACGCACACACGCGCCCACTAACTAAAACACGCACGAACGTACGCACGCACGCGCGCGCGAGCACACACACACACACACACACACACACACACACACACACACACACACACACACACACACACACACCGCTTAAAATGGCATTTTGGATGATCATAATTTCGAATTTGATCTAAACGGAAAAACGAAACAATTCACGTGATACCACGCTAGGTGTTCCAGACTGTACAGACTGTACAGAGAGAGAGAGAGAGAGAGAGAGAGAGAGAGAGAGAGAGAGAGAGAGAGAGAGAGAGAGAGAGAGAGAGAAGGAGCGTGTACGTGGTGTCTGTCTGTGCGTGCTTTGGAACAACGGACACATTCATACTCACGTCTTTTGTGTACATACATGCAATGGAGCCGAGCTGCGCGGATCAGGAGCAGACAAAAATAAAAACAACAACAACAACAACAAAAAACTTAGCAATAGCCGACCATTCCAACAAAGAGATATGCAAACAGAACCCACCGCAACACCATCTACATCAACGTCAGAAACTTTACCAACCTCGACTCCCACGACCATCGTGACACCAAGACACCACCACAGCCATCGGAACAACGACAACATGGGTGCTCTAACCAGCCCCCGTCACTCAAGGAACAAAGTGTACAGACTCGCTATGTTGGTCAACCTCACAGGGCTCCGACCAAGCTCAGCTTTGGAGCAAGGCAAAGGACTGACCGGTCTACAATTATCATTACAATCTAAACTGGGACGACCTCAATTTGATAAGCCGGAGACTGACCAACAGTCTTGAAATTTCGAAAACAAGATCCTGCAAATTACACACTCATACTGAACAAACAATGCAATGAACGCATGAGGCAAAGAACAACATACGTTTGTAAAACCTGGCCTATCCGCGCTTGTATGTAATGTATGAGCGTACTGGCATCAATGATGTTTGCTGCTCTGACTGCGTTACAAAATATTGTTTCACTGTTTTCTCCGATCGCTTTTTTTTTTCCCTTTTTTTGTTTTTCTGCCCCCACCCCTCCCTCCGCCACAAGTAGCATTACTCCTGTTTCATTAATGGCCGACTTTAATCGTTTGTCAGTTTGCTTTTCCTAAAACCCGGAATGCTAACCTTCACGTAGTGGTTCATATGTTTATGTCTATCGTGTGTGTCCTAACAGATGCATCGATCAGTTCATTCGAATGATTCTACCTGTATCTGTCAGCCACTCTCTCCAGTCACCCTTCACTTTCAGTCCCCATGACTGTACACACAAAGAGACCCTTCTTCAATGACAAAATGATTGTACTTCCACATTTAAACTGCGCCCAACAAAATCAAGAGCGGTGCTGGTTAGATTCTCAAACTCCTTCCTCTCAAAGCATGACACGTTGGTCAGCTGGCCCTGCTGCCGTCTGTGAGCAATCGTGAGTGCTGAAGATAACAGCCCGTGGGAACAGGACTGGGCCCAGCATACACTCAGTCCAGATAGAGCTGTGTGTTGTGTTGGTCCAGGTAAGTCCTATAGTGACCTTCTTTCACTAACATCCACACAGAACGTGTCAAGCTCGATATTTCAGTTTGGAAAAGCGGAGTTGTTTGCGCTTGTTTATAATATCATAACGCCATTTTGTCAAGCTGGGCTGTTTATACTTGCTTATAGTACTGTTAGCCCATTTCGTCGTACTGATTTAAACTCGTTTATAGTAAGGTACCCTATTTCGTGAAAGTATTTGTTCATGCTCACTCGTACAATGATGTAGTATTGTTACCCCGCTTGCTTGCTTTTTAATTCGACTGCTTGTACTCGATTATATTATTGCCATCCCATTTTGAGAAGTTGATTGTACTCGATTATATTGCCATCCCATTTTGTGAAGTTGATTGTACTCGATTATAAAATTGTCACCCATTTTGAGAAGTTGATTGTACTCGATTATAAGATTGCCAGCCCATTTTGTGATGTTGATCGTACTCGATTATAATACTAGTAAACTGCATAACGTTAAGTTGATTGTAGATTGTTACACTCATCTTAAAGAGTTGTGTTGTTGGTCAAGATCATAGTATTGTCACCTCGTTTCAACAAGCTGAGTTGCTGTATCCGATTGTGGTGTTTTCACCCCATTTTGTCGAGTTGTTTGTTGTAACCGAGCACTGGACTGTCACTCCCTTTTTCGTCCAGTCGATTGTTTTAACTCGCTTTTTGTTAAGTTGATTGTTTGCACTCGCTTTGATGACGTTACCATAATTTGTCAGGAATATAGCTTAAAGTACTATTATATCCTTTTGCCGAGTTGGATTGTTTGTGTTTACCTATGGCATCTTTTCCCCAAATTGTCAGTTTACGTTGGGGCCGGCATTGCTCAGTTGGTAGAGCGCCGGACTCGTGATCCTGGGGTTGCGGTTTCGAATTTCGGTTCAGGGGGATTCTTCCCTCGGAGTTAACATTGGTTCTGACTCCATTCCCCATACAGTCCTTCGAATGAGACTATAAACCGAGCTTCCGTGTGTGAACGCACGCACAACATATTGCACACACGTAAAATCCCATCACCAACTTTCGGAAATGAAGGCCAGTTTGGCCCTTAGTATGGATGACACGTTACACATAGCATGCACCTTCCCCGAAGAAGATAGAGTATGGCTGCCTTAATGGCGGGATGAAAAAAAAAACGGTCATACACACAAAACTCCACTACCTGTCTATACAGGCAGTGTCCGCAGGAGTATCAGCCTGCGTACGCAGAAAGAAAGAAAGTCGGTTTACGTTGTTTGCACTCGCTTAGAGTTTTGCTAACCCATTTAGTCGAGTTGTTTGTACTGCGATTTAGTATTGACCTTTTTTTGTTAACATGGAGAGCTGGATTTTTTCGGTTACCCTATTTTTTGTCGAGAGGATTTGTTTTGTACTCCCTTTTAGTATCGTCTTTGTACTCCCTTTTAGTGTCGTCATCTCCTTTTGTCGTGAAGTTGTTGTTGGTACCCACTTTGTAGTGATGTAACCTCAAATTTTGTCAAGTGAGTTGCCTGTGTTCAGTTCTGATATTGTTACCCCAGTTTTTTTTCTGGTTAACTGCTCCCGCTAGGTTATAGTATTGTTAACTTATACTTAGCAGTTTGAGTCGTTTGACTCGCTAACAGGCCCACTACTACTACTGTTGCTGCCGCTGCTGCTGCTGTTTACTACAACCGCTGTTGCTGCTACTACTACTATTACTGCTGCTGATTCAACTGTACTGCTGCCGCTGCTACTGCTACTACTACAACTGTTACTGCTGCTGCTACTGGTGCTACTGCTGGAGCTGCTGCTGCTGCTACTACTACTGCTGCTGCTGCTGCTGCTGCTGCTACTACTACTACAACTATTACTACTACTACTTTAATAAAACAACATTTATGAAATGCGTTCTTTTGCATCGGCGACTCGGTACGCTGTTCACTCTCCATTCAGTGAAGTTTGATATGCATCCAAACCACTCCCCCGCCCCTCCTCCTCACCAACCCACCGACACCCCGCCCCCCTTTCAACCCCACAACACCCAAAGCTTACAACATTACCCAAGGGAATGGCTGTCGAAGAATAAGCTGTTTTTAAAACTGGACAGAGATGAGATGTTACTTAGATTGGATGGCAGCGAGTTCCTAACAGTAATTATTGATTGAGCAGAAAAACCAAAGCTGCATTCTGTCAAGGTCTTCATTTTGCATGTTGAAAGTCTCGTGAGCTGTTCATGGGAAGCGCGAATGGAACGAGAAGAAAGCCGCGCGCTGAGCAGCATGGACAGGCCACACGCCGCAATGAGAATTCCGCACTAAATTACTATAATCCATGTAAGGGTTTTAAGGCGATGCATGAATTTGAGCCAAAACTTGTTTTTAAACTGATTATAGATCAAAAGAACTACCCCCCCCCCCCCCCCTCCCCCCCCCCCCCTCCCCACACCATTTCACTTGTTTTCTGGGACTTCTCCCGATGAAAGCGTCCACAATCTAGAAATACATGAGCTATAGTGCTACCCCTTACCTGACCTCACATGTCGGGCGTTCGCACTTACCTGTGGCCCTACCTTGGCGCCACGGAAAAGTCCCACTCCCTTCATTTCAGTCTGTCTGCTGCTTGGAACCACCTGGCATGTACCTTGATGGGTGCATGTAAGTAGAAAAGAAGGTAAATCAACTTTCAGACAATAAAATTCTTGAAACAATATAATTGTGCCTGTCTACAGACACTCAACTCTCCTTAATCAAGGCCTTGGTGCACCGACTTTAGGTGTGCGGCCACGAATAGCGGTGGGAGTGACCCAACAAAATGGCGGGTCATGAGAATTGTCATTCTGAATGATCGAAATCTTCATGGGATCCGATGAACTTGCGGTGTTACCAGTTTGTCTATACAAGTATCATCCAACACTGTCAAATTGAATTGTTTTCACCTGTGCCTAGTAGCATTACACTCTTTGTCAAAAGTTGAATTGTTTGTAGTCGTTTACTAAATCGTTACCCCGTCTTGTCATCTTGTACGCCTACTCATTACATTAGCGTAATTCCATTTTGTCTGGTTGAATTTCCGGTACTAGTTTATAACACTGCCATCCAACATTGTAAAGTTGAATTGTTTGTACTCCTTTACATCCCATTATGTCAAAAAAAGTAAAACAAATGAAAAATTGTTACAAAACACAAGCTTACCCTGTAAAATAACAAAAGAATTTCCAAGCACAATGGATAAGGCGGAAGCTGTCTCTCATTTCTTTTCGGAAAATAGTCAAACTGTAAATCTTCCAGCAGAAATCAAGTACCAAAGACATAAAGAGGAACAAAAAGAACAATATAAGAGTCCCATACCAGACAATAATAACTACTTAAATTCTCCATTACAATCATCAGAACTTCTTGAAGCGATAGAATCCATTACATCTTATGATTCAGCAGTGGGCCTAGATGGTATTTCTTATGAGCTTCTTCGTCACTTGCCTTCTTCGTGGAAAATATTACTACATTCGTTGTTCCAAAAATGTTGGACGTACGGCACTATTCCTACAATCTGGAAAAGTTCAGTGGTAGTACCAGTACCAAAAGAAGGTAAAAACGAGAACATCTGTAAATAGCTATAGACCCATTGCTTTAACATCCCATGTTGGTAAACTTCTTGAAAAAAATTGTACAAACGCGTTTATTATATTATTGTGAAAAAAATGACATTATTCCAGTCCAGCAAGCTGCTGGATTCAGAAAAGGGCGTTGCACAACTGATCATTTAGTAAAACTAACTTCTCATATAAAAAAGCAATTTTCACGCAGAAAAAGTACACTAGCTACATTCTTTGATGTAAAGAAAGCATACGACCGTGTTTGGCATGCTCGATTATTGTATAAACTGAAAAATATGGTATTTTCTGGGAATATGTATGATTATATAAAAAACTTTCTAGAAGGAAGAAATATATGTACACGAATTGGAAAAAATATATACATCATTCAGGAAAATAGATATGGGCATTCCTCAGGGTTCTGTTATTGCACCTTTATTATTTACGATCTTATACATGATCTCCCAAAGGCATTGTCAAAAACCACCAATGTAGTGCAGTATGCAGATGATATTGCCCATTTGGATTAATACTTCATTAAGGAAGCACTCGAATAAAAGGGCAGTAAAATTTGTACAGACAATGTATCAAGGAGAATTGGACAGTCTGTCTGCTTACATGAAAGAGAACGGTCTCGAATTATCTGGTGAGAAAACTTGTTTAATGCTTTTTAATAATGGCGAAAACCCAAAGGCTCTGCCCAACCTTATTCTTGATGACAATGTTCTACAATATAAGCAAACAGTCAAGTTCTTAGGAGTGTTTTTAACACCGAAGCTGAACTGGAAAAAGCATATTGGAAATTTGATAGATAAAGCTAGGAAAAGATTAAATTTGCTCAAAATTATATGTTGTCAACCATGGGGTCAAGACTGTACCACACTTTTACATTTATATACATCGTTAGTTCGATCAAAATTAATATATGGACAGGAAATATACTTCTCTGCATCTAACTACCTTTTAAAGAAACTGCAAAGCTTAGATAGTAAAGCTTTAAAATT
>JADBJO010000620.1:282168-287168 GCA_016801955.1 Conus betulinus | reverse complement strand
CATCATTCTGACTGACAATGTTATATCACTTGTTAGCACGTGCATCGAGACAGCGAGGCTGGAAGAGTTTGATTTTTTTTTTCGTGGTAGTTAACTCCTATGCTGACTCCAGGCACACAGGTCCTAGTCCTTCGTATGAGACTCGTTTTAAATCGGGGTACCCGGCATGGATCACAGGGAGATGAAAGGCATGCGCACTAGTGTCGTGTTCAAAACGCATCCCCAAAGACGGAAGCACGGCCGTACGCGTTGAAATCTCACCGACGATGAATCGTGGAGTTTTATCTGATGATGAACGAAGAAAAAATGGTAAGGTAGACCTACTGCATTCGTCTTTGAATATTGAGTAGTTTCATTTATGCTGAGGTGAACAAATCGATGTACTTGCGACATAGAAGGAAATCGTCAGGCTCAGTTTATTTGAACACACACACACACACACACACACACACACACACACACACACACACAGAGCAGAGCAGGTTTCTAAGCACCCCCCAGTCAGCCCAGCGCGCGCGTTGGTCAGGCATCGGTCAAACCCTCACACTTCATCCACTTGACCCCGCAAACTTGCGCGTTGTGGCCTCATGACTTAGCACATACGTCTGAGCGTGTATGGACTTGTCCGCACGTAGAAATGCCTCCTCGGTGACCTTGAAAATGATGAGAGTATGCGTCGGGATTCCGGATTCACGATTGCTGGTTGAATGGTTCGAGGACGAAGGACCAAGGGAAGGAACTTCTATAAATGTACAACCCAATCATGAACAGTTGTCGCCCTGGTTATGTTTCCCGGTCTCCGCAGCAGCCGACGAAGGTCCTGCGAGTCGACCAAATTGATTGAGCGGTTAAATATGTAAACAAAAGCATGGCAAGAGGGCAGCTGAGCTCTTCTCTTGTGGGCACTGCTCATTTAAAGTTGCTGTTGTTGAAAACGTGAGCTTTTCAACCGCTGGGTTTATTGCAGCTTGACCCAGATCCGTAAACGTTGGGCAGAAAGGAGGGCAAACTTGTATTTTCAAAACATCAAACCAGTTATCACTGGTGGCGTTGCATGCCGTGGAAGACTGTAGACAGCCACATTCAATTCTTCTTTTTTTTTTTTTTTTCTTCGTAAAAATGAATCAAATATCTTCAGGACTTTTTTTTTTTTAAAGGATGAACAAAACGATTCTGTCCGTGTAATGTGTAGGCTAATTTACAAAGTTATGGGACGTGTTGGCTGCCAGTCATGCGTCATAAACCGACATGCGCGTGCGCGCTTGCGTGCACACACACACACACACACACACACAACACACACACGAGCTCGTGCACACACTCCTTTTGGCAAAGACTAAGCCAGTTGGCAAATTTTACATACCCCTCCTTTCGGGAAAATTCACACACACACACACACACACACACACACACACACACACACACACACACATAATAAAATACGCGCGCGCGCACGCGCGCGTTCGCACACCTCTTTGTCATATGTGAAGCTGGTATATATTAATAATTTTTCTTATTCGATGGAAGCAAACTATGCATCATTATTAGTTTCATGGTATGAGTATCATTAAAAAAAAATCTATCTATATATATATATATATATATATATATATATATATATATATATACGAAACAAAACTATATTTTAAAAAATCGCATGATATGCCGTTTCCTACTTGAGAGTTGGGCTACTTTTCGTGCGACCGGAGGCGGGATGTTGAACAGCTTGACTGCTTTCTCTCCTGCTGTTGGATATTAAACCTTTCCCGTGGATAAGTAGTAAACAATTTTTTAAGGCACAAAATTGACAATGGCTTGCTTGATATCATTCTAAACCACAGAGTTAATGTCTGAGCCCGCGAGCACTTCGACTTCCACTCAAAACTTGGAAAGAAGCAGACGACAATAACAGCAGCCTTTTCATACCTCTCCACGGAAAAGAGTTCGGCCAATCAGGCCTTTGCCATGTGTCCATGAAACCACGGCTCTAGCACTAAGCAGACGACGGGAATCACGCAGTTGTGTAGTCTTCACTGTTTTGTGTCACAATTTAGAATTCAACTTGTTTGACAGGATTAAATAAAGAACATTATACTGCAGTCTAACCCATAGGACGCTGTAAAGGTGAGGTGAGTTTACGTAAGGAATTGAAGTAGTAGGATCTTACACAAAACGTTGACTTGTACGGACAGTGCAAAGAAAGGATAAGTCTTGTTTTGTTGAAATGTGTGTGCGTGTGCGTGCGTCCGTGCGTGCGCGCGCGCGTGTGTGTGTGTGTGTGTGTGTGTGTGTGTGTGTGTGCGTGGGCGTGGGTGCGCGCGCGCGCGTGTATGTGTGTGTGTGTGTGTGTGTGTGTGTGTGTGTGTGTGTGTGTGCAGACAAATCGAGTCCGATTAACAAGAAATAATAACCCATGGGAAGGAAGCTTGGAAGTGTACTACAACGGACGGCGAGTCTCTCTCTCTCTCTGTCTCTTTATCTGTCTGCCTGCCCCCCCCCCCCCCCCCCCTCTCTCTCTCTCTCTCTCTCTCTCTCTCTCTCTCTCTCTCTCTCTCTCTCTCTCTCTCTCGTCGTTTGGGTATGGTATGTACAATGTGAGCGTAAACACACACACACACACACACGCAACACAACACACAGACTGACTCTCTCTCTCTCTCTCTCTCTCTCTCTCTCTCTCTCTCTCTCTCTCTCTCTCTCTCTCACACACACACACACACACACACACACACACACACACACACACACACACACACACACACAGACTCTCTCTCTCTCTCTCTCTCTCTCTCTCTCTCTCTCTCTCACACACACACACACACACACACACACACACACACACACACACACTCACTCACTCACTCTCACACACACACACACACACACACACACACACACACACACACACACACACACACACACACACACACGTTTTACACAAGACAACATGGCCTGCGCACATGTACAGCATTCGCGAACTCCGGGCGAATCATGAATGGCTTCACACGTGTTCAAATTCGCGCGTGTTCCTGCGTTTCTTTATTCTTTCATGCCAGACGACTGCTCCAGTGTCTCACAGCTGTTTGTGCTTTTCCAATGACTCCAAAGGCTAGATGTAGCATCGAAAACGCTTCAACTGCTCACAGAAACAATGTGAAGGTCACGTGCAGTGTGAGACCATGGCGATCTCATGCGATACTTCCGTTTTTCGTGTGACACGGTCCTGTATGTAACATGCTTTTAAGGCCCGTCACTGAGCCGTTGCCCATAACTTAAAAAATGGTCCCTAACCAATTCTGTGGGAAAAACTTCCTGTGATATATATATATATATATATATATATATATATATATATATTAAAAAAAAAAAATGTGTATAGAAGTATAACTAAAAGATGTGGGTGGCGAGACTTGCAATACACTTGGTCTTCTCAAGGACAGGGACTAAAGTTCACACCTAATCAATCTGCGGTAACAGCACGTTACGGTGCAGTACAAAAGGATGTGGTGTGATCAGTACAACGAACAGCAAAACAGCGTCACACACACTCACACACACACACACACACACACACACACACACACACACACACACACACACACACACACACACACACATCTATCTATCTATCTATATATCTGTCTGTCTATCTATCCATTTGCCTGTATGTCTGTCTATCTGTCTGTCTATCTATCTATCTATCTATCTATCTACTTTCTATCCATCATCCACTCCACTCATCCGTCCATCCACCTATCTATCTATCCATCTATCTATCTGTCTCTCTACCTATCTATTCATTTCTCTCTATCTGTCTGCCCGTCCGTCCGTCCATTCATCATCCATCCCTCCGTCCATCCAGCCATCCATCCATCCATTTCTATGACGAAAGACTCCCAGGCAGGCAGTACAGTTGGTTCTGTTTTCAAGACAGGTATTACGATCCTCACGCGCTGCTGGTGAAGGATTTATATGTATGTTCTAACGCTCTCTTTTCACACCGGTTTTCTTTCACACTCATACCCCTCTCACCCCCACCCCCACCGCTATTTCTTTGTCTTTGCCTTAATGATTATTTCGATGCAGAGAGGTCGTTCGCTTGTGCTGCATACATACATACATACATACATACTTACATACTTACATGCATATATACATACATACATACATACATATGTACATACATACATACATACGCGCATATGTGCATGCATGCATGCATGCATGCATGCATACATACATACATACATACATACATACATACATACATACTACATACATACATACATACATACAAAACAGAAACATACATACAAAACAGAAAACATACATACAAAACACATACATGAAACATACATGCATACATACATACATACATACATACATACATACATAACACAGACAGACAGACAAACGAGACAGACAGACAGAGACAGAGGTCACGACAACACAATCCACAAACAAGTTCAAAACAACACAATACAATAACGCCGACAGAACCGACGACGACGACGACGACGACGACGACGACGATATCACCCTTTCCGTTGGCCAGGTGGGGCACAGTGTGTGACGACAGCTGGTCCCAGACCAACACAGAAGTGGTGTGTCGGCAGCTGGGATTCACCGGAAACGGAACTCCCAGCTGGTCGGGCAGGCATGCTGGGTACGGTCTGCCCGTCCTGCTGGACGATGTGCGATGTTCCGGTTCCGAGAGCGGCATTGAAGACTGTCGTCACAACAGCTGGGGCACAAACAACTGCAACAACGAGAACCTGATCATCGTTTGCAGTTAAGTCTTGAAGAGAAAGTCCGTGGCGAACTAGTAGGCTATGTGTGTGAAATGTAGAAGAAGATCAGCTCTACATTATTTTTTTTTTTTAGAGATTAAAAAACAGGCAAAAGATTTTATTTTTAAAAAATCAGCTAACTTGATGAGAAATGTAGGTAATGGTAATTTAACAGTCGTGGAACGTTGTTGTCGTTGTTGTTCTTTTCTT
>JADBJO010000620.1:264668-274668 GCA_016801955.1 Conus betulinus | reverse complement strand
GCCGTACACAGCACAACCATAGTCCAATTTGGGAACGGACCAAGGCTCTCTGTAAAGGTGCAGCAGAGTTTTCTTATCAGCGCCCCAGTCAGTGTGTGCTACAACCCGTAGAATATTCAGAGCTTTCTGGCAAGAAGTTTTGAGGTTTTTAATATGGCTGAGAAAGTTCAGTTTTTGATCAAAAATAACCCCCAGAAATTTGGCTTCCTTAACAGCTGGAATGGTGGACTTATCCAGAAGAATTTCAGGATCAGCAAAAAACTGACGAAAATTGTGAAAATGGATTGACTGGGTTTGGGTTTTGGTGCGTGAAAAGGTAAACCCGTTTTCTTCGGCCCACCGTTGAATCCTGTTGACACAAAGTTGGAGTCGACGTTGTACGCTGGCGTAAGAAGCTCCAACTGCGTACAGCGCGAAGTCGTCAACAAACAAAGAGGACTCAGAGCCCTGGCTTACCGATTTCACAATGTCGTTGATTTTAATGCTGAAAAGGGCTGGAGAAAGGATGCTCCCCTGAGGTACACCCAACTCCTGCCCATGGATGTCCGAGAGTGTGGTGCCAACACGCACCTGGAATTGTCGATCAGCCAGAAAGCTTTTTATATAACGGTGGCAGATAACCACGACGAAAACCAAGTTTATGCAAATCCATAAGGATTCCTGATTTCCACGTGGTGTCATACGCTTTTTCTAGGTCGAAAAAGATAGCGACCACATGCTGTTTATTGACAAAGGCGTTGCGGATGGTGGTTTCTAGACGGATTAAATGGTCAACTGTCGAGTGGTACTTGCGGAACCCGCACTGTTCACTGGCCAAAAGGCCATCGGTTTCCAGCTTCCACATCAGACGGGAGTTGACCATCTTTTCCATCAGCTTACACAGGCAGCTGGTCAGAGCGATTGGGCGATAGTTTGATGGGTTGGTAAGGTCCTTTCCAGACTTTGGGATGGGAATGATCAGGGCTTTCCGCCAGGAGGGCGGGAAGCACCCTCTGGTCCAGATATGGTATAGACTTTAAGAAGGGTCTGGAGACAGCTTTCTGGAAGGTGTTTCAAAACCTGATAATGAATGTCATCCAGACCAGGGGCAGAATCATTGCAGGTTTGTAAGGCTGATTTTAGTTCATTGATTGAAAACGGAAGATTGTAAGCTTCAGAGTTGTCTGATGTGAAATTGTATGAAGATTTTCTCTCTGATTTGCTTGTTTAAAGATAGTTTCAGGGCAGGGGTCGGAATGAGCGGCGTGGGTGCAGTGCCTCTGAGGTGGCGCAGAAGATGGGACAGCAAAAAACAAACAAACAAACATGCAACAAACTACGGAGGGCAGGTACATCAGTCTTAGTAAAATGGAAGTAAGGGTCCCATGTAGCACTACACTGACCTCAAGCCGAACAGAGAAAATGGCAAATGTTTATGTCTGACGCCGGTATGATGCGAACTTGCAACTTCTGACAGCAAATTCTTTCCTCTGAGACAGTCAGCCACATCACGGAGGAAGAGAAAATAAACACCCTAAGGTACCAGGGGGACCCAGAAGTCCTGACCTCAATTGCCAAACCAGCCAGCCAAGAGTTATCCTGCACCACCCTTGGAAGCCTACGCTGTGTTCACGTAGGGTGTAGGCCCGCACAGGCATTCCATTAAGATGCCAAGGGACGTAACTGCTTCCTGGCAGATGCTTATGTGTGACCATCGGACGTGACAGCAGAATCTCCATAGAAAACGCCCCCGTGGATGCACCAGCCTGTACGACAGCAGAGCCAACCAGGAAAAGACGACGCCACCACCACCACCGGAATGCCGCGCATCCTACAGCTCTACTCGTCGCCGTCTCGTTGACAGGTGAAAACAGTACAACTCTGGACACAGCCAAGCTCTCGCCTCAAGGTTTTACCCTTCTGAAGACGATCCCTTGCTGCAGTCGTCCCGCTGTCAACAGGACTTTCCCCGTGGTCGGTGGGTCTTTCCTCACTGTCACTGGGCCTTTCTACAGAGTCGGCCAAAAGGTCTGTGTCGTATGGAGCACAACACTCATACCACCAGAACGACAGAACCTCTGTGATAGACTTAAGCAATACAGTAAGCGATGGCGAGGGATATCTTCTTCTCTTGTGCTTGAACTAGGATGCGTGCAATGAGAAAGCAAGTGTATGCGTACGTCCGTCCTTGTACGTGGGTGCACACGTGAGTGCAGGCGTGTGCATTTATACATCTCTTTTTAATTGAGGTTTATTCGTTGATCAGTATCTGCTCAGGAAGCTTGTATCTCAGATTCATGTGCACAGCGTCAAGGTCGCGCGATCCTGTTCATCTACGCAACACCACACATGCCAAGCCATAAGCCCATGAAGTGCCAGTGTTAAACAGATAAATAAGTGAATAGCCATGTAAAGTCGGGAGTGAGGGCTTATGGCCGAATCTTAGCTCATGCCTGACTTATCCATTAACTAGGAGCTCTGGTCAGAGCTTAGAGGTACATTCACATGAACACTGCTCGTTGAGAAGTCGTAAATATGTATATTGACTTCATACTATTGAAAACATCGAATATCTAATGGCTTTTTTTTTTTTTTTTTTTTTTTTTTTTTTTTTACTGAAAGCTCGTTTCGCCAAGGGTGTAGAGACGGAAAAAAAAAAAAACAAAAAGAAACGAAAAGATTAAACGATGCCGGGAAGATCTTGATGAAAATCTTGATTTATAAGTCTTGCCTGATGAACGCAGAAAGAAAACAAACTGAAAGACAAGGGAAAAAGGAAAGAAAGCAAAAAATATAAAAGAAAGAAAGAATGAAAAGAATCGAAAAGGAAGAAAACGATATTAAAATCATGGCTGCATCAACTGTGCACCCGTAATTAAAAGGTTACAAGTATATTTGTAAAGAATCTACTGACCGATGTAAGTATCCCGCATTGTTGCTCAAAGTTCGTATCACTTTACATTTTTTTTTTTTTAATCAGTATGTAATATTGAATGAGTGCGTACCACTGTTCGGTCTCAGTATACAGTCCTTGAAAGGACAGCACAACACGAAGCTCCGCCTGGAACCGGTGTTGTCTTTCTGCCCGATGGCAGGGCAAGTCTGTGGTAAAAATCGTTCAGAGATCACCAGCAGACTCGTCTCAGGAAACACGCTGCAAAATGTATAGTGCTGCCTCCATCGAGTCTCCAAACGACACAGTTGTCTTTCAGTGGAATCTGTACTGCTCCGAGATTTAAAGAAAAGAAATCTGAGGAAAGAGAAGAAGGGGGCTTTGGGGGAGGGGGGAGGGGGAGAATCTGCTGATCTTTCATGCATGAGAACGTCACTCAAGCACATGCAGAGTGCCTTTTCCCGCCTGTGTGGCTGACAATACAGTAATGGTAATGGTCTTGTAAGACGCAGTGCTTAAGTGGAGAGAGAGAGAGAGAGAGAGAGAGAGAGAGAGAGAGAGAGAGAGAGAGAGATGACGTCAGTGAACCAAAAATAGCACAGCCACCTATGATTCTTCATACTCCCAGACATCCCCCAGCCCCCCCCCCAGCCCCCCCCCCCCCCCCCCCCCTTCTTCATTTTCTCCCATCCCAATATGACAGAATCCACAAAATATGAACAGTAGTTACCTGGACTGTTCATGCAGTCCTGTAGTTGTTTTTTTTTTTTTAAACAGCTGTAGTTTTTTTAAACAGTTGGTCACGTGTCACAAGTATTTCGACCCTCGTCGTTCATAGCATCGAAGGACACGAAATGAAAATCTGAAACAGAAAACAAAAAACTGTCTAGGCACCACAAGTTCCGTCGTGAATGGAGGCTCTGAAGACATTTTCAGAGAGGGACAGACCCTAGGATTTTCAAAGCAAGTAAAAAGCCATTTTCTTTCGTCACAGAGCTGCTGCTGCTGCTTACAGTTCCATACCTGTCCAACCAACCGGAAAATACACCCTCCCCCACCCCCTCCCCCCCAGCAGTGTCCCTGTGGCTGACTTCGATTGTCATTAAAAGCCTATAGCTGTTAAGGTAACGTGACAACGCGGCCAAAACAAAACATGGTTGGTAGGTAGGTGGGTAGATAGGCTCGAACTTTTTTTTTTTCCCCCTTTTTTTTGTTTCTCCTGTTTTTCTTAATGGTTGTCTTTCGTGAAAGTTTACAATCCACAACGCACAGTGTTCACTTTTATGTCTCGACCTTTATCACTAATCAAACCATAGTTCTCATTGATAGATTTCCCCTTGTATTTGTTAGTTAATTAATTTTATATGCTGCACACAGTGAGTGGAAGGTGGAAGAAGGGATGTTGGCAATGAGAAGGTTGGGGGGGGGCGTGAGGAGTAGGAAGGAGCTAAAATAGTGATTGGTGACTGCAGGTTTTCAATCGATGACAGAAGTTTTTAAAAAAGACAAAAGAAAAAAAAAATGATTATGAACGTTGGAGAGATCTTGGTAGGCAGGGCCGCCGATATTTCAGATCACAAATCCTTTTTCCAAGGGGTGCATGGACAATGAGGGGAGGCGGGTGGGGGGGGGGGGGGGGAGATGATGAGAAAGGGGCGAAGAAGGATGTAGATGGGGGAGGGTGGGGTGGGCAGGCATAGAAAGGGCTAAACTTTGACTTGTGCGTTTTGATCTCTCTCAACAATTCACCAGTTGAAGCAAATGCTGGGCAAAGAAGACGATGATTAAAAGTCTCTTACGGGCTTTGTTCAATAATCATTTTTTATAACTAGTTACGAACTCTACTAGGAATCATGCATGTCAAAGACAAAAAAGATAAACAGTAAACAAGTAGGGTAACTTTTTGCTTCCGTAAGAAAACCTTACACAGAGTAACTTTTATTCAAGACTGGCACAGCCTTTTAAAGACACACACACACACACACACACACACACACACACAGAGACAGAGAGAGAGAACAACACTCCACGCGTCGCAGACTTTTTTTTTTAACGAGTTTTGTTGTTGTTGTTGCTCAATAATCATTTTTTAATAACTAGTTACAAACTCCGCTAGGAATCACGCATGTTAACGACAAAAAAAAAAAAAAACAGAACAACACTCCACGCGTCACAGACTTTTTTTCTTCTCTCTCTCTCTCTCTCTCTCTCTCTCTCTCTCTCTCTCTTTTAACCCCTATCAACTACCAAAAACACCTCCGCCATGTTTGCAACCTGCCTGCGCGCCACACGCGGGAGTCACGTGCACCAGCCAAGGGATGTCAGTCAGCCTGACGAAGGCGGGCCTGCCGGAGTGAGGGTCGAGCACCTGAAGGTGGACGGGGCCGGGGGGGTCCTCTGCCGGGCAGTGCGCGCCTCGCGACACTGGCTCCCACATCGTCCTCAACCTGCCCCTCCACGGCTGTGGCACCACCAGGAGGGTAGGTCTTCCTGCACCCGGCACCCTGGGCTAGCTCGTGCCACCGTCAGGGTGTTGCTCAATAAATAACTAGATAATGAATGAATACCGTTAAAAACAAACAAACAAAAAACAGGGGCAAACCATTTACGAGACAAAAAAAAAAAAACAAAAAAACCCCGCGTTTCGACCTCTTAGATCTTCTTCCGGCAAGATAAAACAGCATTTAGCATCATGAAAAACAAAGAAGGAGCAGTCTTTTGTCTTCTCAAAATTCGGCGCAAGATGGGCATTGAATGAAAAAAAAAGGTATCTGGACCCACTAATGATTCTTCAAAATATGTTTCCACTTTCGCCTGCAATCACCTCACTCTGAAAACAAAGGAATGAATAAATGAGTAAATGAACCCATCGGCCAGCTGGAACCAAAAAAAACATGGGTGTTTATAACAGGACAGGGTTCTGTACGGATCAGTACCTAAGCGTCATTACATTCTGAACACCTAGGTTCCAGAAAAATGCGGCATGGAACATCAGTCTGCTCCAATTGCTGAGTTGACCCCCTCCCCCCCCCCCCCCCCCCATTCCCCCTCCAAAAAAAAAGTGCCAAGAGGGAGATAATACATATATATACAGAAAAATGGTTAATACTATGCAAACCATACTTAGCAACCCTAAATACTAAAGTAGAATAGTAAACAACTGCAGGCACAAATGGAAATCGTTGTCAGCAAACGCACCCTGAACTGTAAACAACCTCAAAAAACCGAACAATACGTGCAGCCAATCCGCACGTGCAAACAGTGACATCAGGCCATATAACACCGGCAGTAGGCGCCCCAAAACCATCCTGACGAGAGCGCTGGCTCGAAACAGATCTGTTGATTTTTTTAAACTTTCTTTTATCATACTATTTTTAACAGATGTTGCTCCCCAAGGGGTTGAGCACCTTAAGATTTTTATTAGGCGTTTTAGCAGTATTTTTAATAATAGCTCCTCAAGTTGAGCACTGTGGCCTGGTGAATTTCAAAATGGAGGAAATTAATTTTAGACAATCGACAAAAAATATACCATTTTCCAACCCGCAGTTCTACTTAAAAAGATTAATAGAACAAACTGAAAAATTCGTACGAAACATGAGATGGAAAACATTTTTTCTTCCTGAATCCGAATGCAAAAAAAGAGGACAAAAACACATATGACTTCAAATCATGGCGATCTCCACCAGCATAGATGAAATGAAATCTTTTGAGGATAAAATGAAAAGAATGATAGCCAACATAGAATTCAAAAAATCAAACAACGATTTCCAAACATCATTAAAAATGAAATAAAACAAATACAAAATGATAAAAAAATATTCGTGAAGGCTGACAAAACCAGTAATTACTACAAATGGAACCAAACGAGTACTCACACAACTTCTTGATAAAAACATTCAGAAAAACTACAAAAAAGCTGATAAAACCATACACAACAACATCCGAAAAAAAGAAAGAACTCGTACACCACATGGATCTAGGTGACAGGGTGGAAACAACTGCAATAAAAGAAGCCTTCATAACCCTTAAAGACCATAAACCCAATTTCCACAACAACCCAACATGTAGACTAATAAACCCATCTAAATCTGAACTGGGCAAAATAAGTAAGAAAAAAATCTTAGAAAAAGCCATAAAAAACATAAAATCAAACACTGAATACAACCTCTGGAAGAACACATATGAAGTTATCCAATGGTTCAAAAAACCTTAACAAACAGAAGAACACAGTATTCATCACATTCGACATAGTAGACTTCTACCCATCCATAGACGAAGAGCTACTCACTAAAGCTCTGAAATTTGCTAATAAACACACAGACATAACAGGGTCAGAAATGGAAATCATTTTCCACACCAAGAAAACTTTACTCTACAGCAGAAATGATACATGGATCAAGAAAACGAAATAAAACTCAACATTTGATGTGACCATGGGATCGTATGACGGTGCCGAAACATGCGAACTAGTCGGACTGTTTATACTATCCAACATCCAAAAGCAACTCGGAAAACAAGTCGGACTGTACAGAGACGACGGCCTCGCCGCGCTAAACAACAATCCAAGAACCATTGAAAACAAAAAAAAGAACTATGCAAAATTTTTTCCAAAACCATAACTTAAAAATCACCATCGAAGCAAACAAAAAGGTAGTGAACTACTTAGACATAACACTTGACCTCAACAACCACATATAAACCATACAAGAAACCTAATGACACACCCATTTATGTAAACATCAATAGCAACCACCCACCATCTATACTAACTAAAAACATACCCAATGGCATAACAAGAGATTATCTAATCTGTCACATAATGAAAGAGTATTCAACACAATGCAGCAGCAGAATACCAGAGGCATTGCAAAAAAGTGGTTACAGCTACAAACTACAATACAACCCAGATAACAACATGAACAAAACAAAAAAAAGCAGGAAAAGGAAAATCACATGGTACAACCCTCCATATGATGGACGAGTAAAAAAACGTAGGAAAGAATTTTTTTCAAAATTTGACAGCATCCTTCCCAAAAGAACACAAATTGTCCAAAATATTCAACAAGAACACCATCAAACTATCATATTCATGCATGCCTAACCTTAAAAATATAATTGATTCATCCAACAAAATGAAAAGCAACACAGCAAAGAAGGGTGAAGAAAAGAAATCCTGCAATTGTGCTAAAAAAGAACAGTGTCCCTTAAGCAACAAATGCCTCTATAACAACATTGTGTATACCAAGCCACTGTGACATCAGAAAATGAAAAAGAAACATACATAGGGATCACTGAAAATCACTTCAAAACCAGATACGCAAACCATAAACAGTCATTCAACAAAGAAAAATACAAAAACCAAACAGAACTGAGCAAATATATTTGGAGACTTAAAGACAAAAAAATAAACTATAACATATCCTGGAAAATCAAAAAGGGCATCACCATACAGCAACATTTCAAAAAGATGCAACCTATGTTCAACAGAAAAATGGTTAATACTATGCAAACCATACTTAGCAACCCTAAATACTAAAGTAGAAATAGTAAACAACTGCAGGCACAAATGGAAATCGTTGTCAGCAAACGCACCCTGAACTGTAAACAACCCCAAAAAACCGAACAATACGTGCAGCCAATCCGCACGTGCAGTGACATCAGGCCATATAACGCCGGCAGTAGGCGCCCCAAAACCCATCCTGACGAGAGCGCTGGCTCGAAACAGATCTGTTGATTTTTTAAACTTCCTTTTATCATACTATTTTTAACAGATGTTGCTCCCCAAGGGGTTGAGCACCTTAAGATTTTTATTAAAAAGTTTCACAGAAAGTTTATCAACTCTCCAAAATCAAACGCTTCCTCGACCTGCATTCACGCAAGCTCTTTTTCCAGTCTCATATTCAATCATACATAGACTATGGATCTACTCTATGGGACTGTGCTAGCGCTAACACCCTCAAACCATTGTTAAGCCTACACAAGCGAGCACTCAAATTAGTCCTCCTAAAAAGCAGTAGTCTTCTGGACTCGGACTATAAAAAGATTCAAGTCTCTCCCCTTAAGTCTGAGATTAGAATACAACAAAGGGATCATAATGCACAAGATTGTGTCTGGGAAGGCACCCTCAACATTAGTTCACAGATTCTCAATAAATTCCTCAAGGACTCTACACAAACTACATGTCCCTGTTCCTAGAATTGACTTATTCAAATCCAGTTTAACATATTCAGGTTCCCGTCAATGGAACTCGCTCCCTGAATCAACCAAACAACGCCAATGCATATCAACCTTCAAACACCATTACTTCAACCATCTTATGTGCCAGTACTTGCATACTCCGCCATAAATCCACCACCAACCACCACCACCCTCTTTTGCCTTATGTATGCACCTGACTATTACGAAGTGTTTTTGTACTTGAAATGCACATGTATGTTATTTTGTTCGCGCGTGTATGTGTGTGTGTGTGTGTGTGTGTGTGTGTGTGTGTGTGTGTGTGTGTGTGTGTGTGTGTGTGTGTGTGTGTGTGTGTGTTTCCTACTACCTCCTGCCCTCTTATCATTCTATCGATATGCTTCTCTCTCTCTCTCTCTCTCTCTCTCTCTCTCTCTCTCTCTCTCTCTCACGGTTCAGCTGGAATAACTTGATTTATTATCCATATGACATCCCCTCCTACCCGTGGCGACTGGGCTATCATTATGCATTTCCCCCCTCCATTTGTGCTTTAATTTCTATCCCCCCCCCCCCCCCCCCCCCCCCCCCCCCCCCCCCCCCCCCCCCCCCCCCCCCCCCGTGCTTCAAAATCGATTGTCTTGTATCTCTTTGGAATTTTTGATTGTCAGATTGTTCTAAACATGCTCTCTTATCGCACCCACTCTCTCTCTCTCTGCACCCTTACCCCGCACTCCCTTCGCTCCTGCGTCTCTCTCTCTGTCTGTCTGTATGGCTGGCTGGCTCTCTCTCTCTCTCTCTCTCTTCTCTCTCTCTCTCTCTCTCTCTCTCTCTCTCTCTCTCTCTCTCTGTGTGTCTCTCGCTCTCTATTTTTTTTTAAAAATTTAATCCCGTATTGTATTGTAGTTCTAGTCACTTTTTGTATGCTTCCTTTGTTACCTCATCTTATTTTATGTT
>JADBJO010000620.1:239668-259668 GCA_016801955.1 Conus betulinus | reverse complement strand
ACTTGTTAAATGGAAGTCAGGTTAGTACTAATGGGGTTGGCTTTTCCTGCAGCGCGGTCGTGAATTTTTTCAGTTCTTAGTGAAGGCGTAAAATATTTAATTGTTCCCTTGATTGATCTTGTGATTGACAAGACTTGACGAGACATAGCGTGACTGTAGGAAGTTGTGGTTAGTGAATGTGTGTGTCGAGAAGAATTAAGCGAGTGGATGGAAGAGAGAATATGTATATTTATGTTTGATCGGGTAAAAGTGATCAAATTAAATCAATGTATTATGAAGAAAAAACGCTGTTTATCTTTTCCGTTAAGTATTCTACTGATATGATTGTAGCTGATACGCCCACAGGGACGCTTCTGTGGAGGTTCTCTTGTGTCGCCTCCAGAGGCCATCACAAAATGGTATCTACCCGGGAGCAGTTATGTCTCTTGTTGTCTTCATGGAGTGCCCTGTGTGTGCCTGCACCCTATGTCAACACAGTGCAGGCTTGCACGGATGATGCATGATAACTCACAGCTAGTTGGTTTGGCAGTAGAGAAAAGGACTTTTCTAGGTCCCCGTTGTTGGAACTTCCAGGTGTGTGTGTGAGGACTCAGTGTGCATGTGGTCGGCTTGGCTACCATGATACTGAAAATTACACAACACACACACACACACACACACACACACAACACACACACACGCACGCACGCACGCACGCACGCACACACACACACACACACACAACACATCTGCCTGCGCTAACAAAGCCTCGTGTGCAAGGAAGAACATCTGAACGACGAGTGGTACCACCGAACACAACCCCTCCATCAGCGACAGCGGAATCACCAGTGCCTGCAGCGACATCAGCACCAGATGCAGCAGCTGCGCAGTACCAGATGCAGCAGCACCAGATGCAGCAGCCACAGCAGCACCAGATGCAGCAGCGACAGCAGCACCAGATGCAGCAGCGACAGCAGCACCAGATGCAGCATCACCAGATGCAGCATCATCAGATGCAGCAGCGACAGCAGCACCAGATGCAGCAGCGACAGAGCCCCAGATGCAGCAGCACCAGATGCAGCAGGGACAGCAGCAGCAGCAGCGACAGCAGCAGCAGCGACAGTAGCACCAGATGCAGCAGCACCAGATGCAGCAGCGCAGCAGCGACAGTAGCACCAGATGCAGCAGCACCAGATGCAGCAGCGACAGCAGCACCAGATGCAGCAGCGACAGCAGCACCAGATACAGCAGCACCAGATGCAGCAGCCACAGCAGCACCAGATGCAGCAGCCACAGCAGCACCAGATGCAGCAGCGACAGCAGCATCAGATGCAGCAGCTGCAGCAGCACCAGATGCAGCAGCGACAGGAGCACCAGATCCAGCAGCGACAGCAGCACCAGATGCAGCAGCGACAGCAGCACCAAATGCAGCAGCCACAGCAGCACCAGATGCAGCAGCACCAGATGCAGCAGCGACAACAGCACCAGATGCAGCAGCACTAGATGCAGCAGCGACAGCAGCACCAAATGCAGCAGCGCCAGAAGTCAAAACGAAGGAGGAAAGAAGTCTGTGCTCCATTTCAGAATCAAACCAGGATCTTGGTGTTTTCTTTATGTAGACACCACTGGGCTAAGAATGTCGGCCTGTTATTTGAGAAAAAACTGTTGTGAGTAAAAGAAGGTTCTGCAGTCGACGTGATCCATTTTCTGAATTCATTCAAGGACATGTTTTTGTGTTGAGAAAGAAAGGTTCCACGGTCAATGCATTCTATTTTGTGTATTCACTAAACGGCAATAATTATTTTCATGTTGATGAGTATCGTACACAATTCTGTCAGTTTTTACAGTGACATCCTGAACAGAGTGAAAGTGGAAAATGAATCTGAGAAGAAAATGAAGGGAACCGTTCCAGAACAGGTTCACTATTGGCAGTTGATTGCAGAATGATGTCTAGGGAGCACTGCAGTGATAGATGCTGCACCAGCTTTCCCCACCTCTGAATGCCGAGGGCAAGGACCTGGACTGCGGCCCAGCTCTCCCTGGTCAGTTCAGCTGTGTTGACTCTTTCCATCAACCTCCACTACTCCTTCCATAGGTACAGTTAAGTAATGTTGCCTATCGCCCAGCTGACTGCAAAGGGCCACGTCAGGGCTGTCACCGTGTTGAAACTACTCTTTCCAATCCATGCACTGTGCCCAGGAGGATGATCTTGGAGAGTCAATCTTGTCATATGTCATCGCCACTGCACCCTCCTCCTCTCTAGTTCATTCTACTGACTCAAATGCTCTTTGATGGGAATGAAATGTGCAAGATGCTGAGTGCTATTCTACAGTGAAGGATATCATTTCCACTGCTTGAGTCGTTTGGCTGTTCTGCTGTCAGTCTATGATTTGCAGGCATCCCAACTACAGGGGTCTGCCAAATTGCCAAATGCAAAATAGTCAAAGAAATTCTACAGGATTTGTCACTATCACTGGTTGCCTGATAGGCTCATATAAAGCTGGAAAGTGGAAAGCAGAAAAAGCTGATTTGGTGAGAATAGAAAAATAGGAAGGGGGGGGGGGGGGGGGACTCTCCAAGGGAACTCCACATATGTCTTTCACAATGCAGATGTTGGATCACATCTAAGCTAACAGTGAGAAATGCACTTGATAAGGTTGCCATTCACAATACTTCCTAATCAGGCTATTTTCTTTTCAGGATTCATTCCTTACTTTGAGTTCGCTCAATAGGCTTTGAAACTGAGATTACAGGAATTATTGAAGTGGACTCTTAAGAGATTTTTTTTCTCTCTGATATACAAATAATGATTTTTTTTTTAGAGTAAAAAAAGCCGTTTATGACAATGCTGTATGTCATATCTTCAAGACTGTATGGAAGTTGGCATGATGAAGGGGATTTGCTTCAACAATTAGATAGCTTGGAAACTTTGACTTAATACACACTTCAACTAGAAAGGTAACGTCATATTCTGTTGTTTTTCCCCCTTCAAATTATGATGAGTTTACATTTTCTCATTTGTTTTTCATTTCCCACGAATTAGTTGAGTGGTATCAAAAGGGAAGAAAAAAACGTTTACTTCTTACAGCTTATTTATGGTTTGGTTCTACCTTTATGTCTGAAACGGGAAGAATATGGGGCCTTAACATTGTCTTCATTGATACATGAAAGCTCAAAGTTGAAAATATTCGTTTCTTATGTTCAAGGTGTTGCTGTTTCAGCTTGTGCTGTCATTGGTTATTGTGATATATGATTTGAATCAGATATCAAATAGATAAAAGAAACATTGAGAAAGACTGACATTTCTTTATCACTGTGTGCGCGCATGTGATAGAAAGTAAAAAACATGAATAGCTAAAGAAATAAAGATGAAAGTTTTAGACAATGCTTTTTTGTCAGACCAAAGTACAAACCTCACACACACACACACACACACACACACACGCACGCACGCACGCACGCACGCACGCACGCACGCACGCACGCACGCACGCACGCACGCACGCACGCACGCACGCACGCACGCACGCACGCACGCACGCACGCACGCACGCACGCACAGAGAGAGACAGAGAGAGAGAGAGAGAGAGAGAGAGAGAGAGTAATACACATACTGCAGCACGAGTGTTCGCACTGCACACATCCCATCTTTACACTTGCATACAGACGTACAGTCACACAGTTACCAGAAATCAACGAGGAAAATACTCACGGATATCCTCTTGACCTCTCTCATCATCAGTACACTGTCAAAATGTGTACACACACACACACACACATACACACACACACACACACACACACACACACACACACACACACACACACACACACACACACACACACACACACGTACACACACGGAACAGTTAGTCCATGTGGACAGTAAGTCATGACGTGTACCCACGCACAAAGGGAAACATCCTCCTACACAATAAGTCATCCCACTGTGGCTTCCTTGTCCCCCACACAAAGCCACGCCCTGGCCCCCCAACCGCAACATACGATCAAGGGAAGGGAACAACTGCTACCTGACGGAAATTCGGCTCTTCAAGGACCTTTTAACTGACATCCTACAGGAGTGGATCAGTGTGAGAAGAAGAGGAAGACGCAACGTTAGGTTGTTTTGAGTCAAGCCGACGACGAGGGCTCATCAGAGCTGCATGCGGAGGCCGGTGAGATCGATGGTGTTAGAGTATATGTTTAAAGAAATGAACACAGCCCCGAAGAAAATGTGATGTTCCCATTAGTCCAACAAAACTAAACAAATAAACAAAGTTCAGATCTGTGTATCTTTTTTTTTTTGTTTCTTTGATACGTAATTTCCCCCAATTTCGACAGGGGGGTATTTTTTTTGTCTTTTATGTCTTTTTTTTTTTTTCTTCCTTTTCCTTTTCATTTTCATTTTTTTTTTCTTTTCAGGACCCAAGGATTGTATTACTTTGTTTTCCTTTGCTATTCAGTTAATCAGTCTATGCTGTCAGGTTTGCTGTGAATAGAAAGGACAGAGCAGGAATACTGATATCTTCAGTTGAAAGATGTATTGGTTAACGAATGTGGTCATAGAGAGAGACCTGTCCCTCCAACACACACACACACACACACACACACACACACACACACACACACACACACACACACACACACACACACACACACACACACACACACACACACACACACACACACACACACACACACACACCGTCCGAGTGCATGAAGGGAAACAAAAACATCGTTAGTCCGATCAAAATTAATATATGGACAAGAAGTATACTTCTCTGCTTCTAACTACCTTTTAAAGAAACTGCAAAGCTTAGATAGTAAAGCTTTAAAATTAGCTTTGGGTGTTCCAGTGCACACAAACACAATGAAATGCTATAAGGAGACAAACATTTTACCTCTTAATGAACAACGAACGTTGGATGCGTCCAAATATGTTGTAAGAGGCCTATCTGTAAAAAACTCTGTCACTGATGAAATTCTTATGGATTCCAACAAGGAATACCCCAAAAGATCTAAAAATATATCATACATAGAGCCAATTAGAAATTTCACTTTTGAGCTTATGTCAGAATGTAGTATTGATATTGATGCAATTTCGTAGATTCCTATTGTCCCTCAAATGCCCCCATGGGAGCATCTCAACGCAAAAATTGATGATGAATATACTACTTTGAAGAAAGATGACAATGTAAATATTCTAGTAAATGAAGTTCGAGAACATCTCGAAAAGACCTATCCAAATCATTTAAAAATATTTACAGATGGTTCAGTAATGGAAACGTCTGACAGTGGTGCTGGATTCACTATACCATCCTTAAATGTGCAAAGGTCTTCTATCTAGGCTAGGCAGAGAATTTTCAATTTATACATCAGAGCTATATGCAATTACATGACACGCCACTATCATTTTATAGTGTGCTATTTTGTGTTGATTCAAAATCAGTTTTACAATCATTAAAACACTGGAACTCTAAAATTAGAACTGATATTCTTTTTGAAATTAAGCATCTATTACATGTTTTACTTTCCCGAGGTATGACAGTTGATTTTTGCTGGGTTTCTTCACATTGTGGCTTAAAAGGGAATGAACTAGCAGACAAATTGGCAAAACAGGGGGCTTGTACAATTTCTGAAACACCCTTCAACAAAGTCTTAAATTTTTCTCCGCATGAACTGATCCAGCGATTGGAAAAGAATATGCGGAAGAAACATCTTAATGAGAAATTATTCGTTCCGCCATCATGTCCAAGGTATCTAGCCAGATTAGTTCATAAATTACGGTTAATACATGGAATACAAAATATTCACGAGGTATAGCGTGTATATGTCAGGAGAATATCTCAATTCGTCATCTTTTATTTGAATGCCCTATACTAACCCCAGCTTATAAGGAGAAGAATATTTTTATAAATAATTCTGTCAATGTTGATAGTGTGGTAAATAACCCTTGCTTTTTTTTATATTGCTTTGGTTATTGCTCAGTCGGCAGTTTGCAAACTACTGTGAAAAAAGACATTGAGATATGTGTGTTTAATTTTTTTTTTTTTTTTTTTTTTTTTTTTTTGGGGGGTGGGGGTGGGGGAAGGTGCTGATGGTACAATGCAATGTATATTGCAGTTTAAAGGTCTAAGATCATCTTGTGATGAAAAGACGTTAAATAAAACTACTGAACTGAACTGGGAAACAGAAATAGAGCAAAAAATTTGCACAGACAGAGAGAGAGGGAGAGAGTATGCAGATTTCTTCATGTCATGTTTACGTTTGAAAAATCGGGTTTGGGTGGAGAAAGGGAATGGACCAGATGGGATTGTGGAACGGTTAGATGTAGTGCCAGTAGTACTTTAATCACAGGCAAGCGTATTAGGTATTGTTTATTCTTGTACATTTGTTCTCTTGTTTAACGTGTATAGACGCACTGTTGTTGTTTTTTTTTTTTTTTTTACGTCAGATATAACAATAATAACAAGTAATGAAAGTCATGGTCATCATCATCATCATGACAACCATTGCTCTCAACTAAGAAAAAGCAACTTGGATTTCTCCCCTTTCTCACAGCTTGAGGGCTGCGGACTCAACTGAGTTAAGAATGATACTTTACAGTCCATTTCATTTTGGTATTTTAATTTAGTTTCACGCACCTTTATCAGCGAACAAGAAACAAATGACTGAAGGCAGGGCTGAACCCCGCACATCTTGTCATTATATATCCCGGCACCACACAGGCCCGAGAGATACAGATACCCGCAGTGTTGGTCAGGACATTTGAGCAAGACTACCAGAGACTCCATCAAATGTGAGCCTAGAGAGAAACTCAACTCTCACTAACCTACAGGGATCGACGTGGACCGAAACATCCCACAAATAAATGTCTTTAAAAACTCTCAACAGTTTTTGAGATTCTTGCATTTTGCATGAATTTTTCGTAATTGTTCGTAACATTCTGCCCATTGTTTCCAAAATAATAATATTTTGTGATGAATGTGTCTATTTCGGTTTTTTTTTAGGCAATACATACCTTCAGATAACAAAAATGTTGGTTTAAATACCATAATTCTGAGAAGAAAACCGTCGATCACCGGTGACCGAAATTCAAGGGAAAGCGCTGAAGAGAAGGGAAAGTCAGTCCCAACACTGTGCACGAATGTCACCTCCACCTTCCAGTTCACTTACATGTTAATTCTGGTGTTTCAATTTCGACTGTATAGTGTGTTGTTTTCTCCGTGATGGGTTGTACTGTCTTTTTAGACAAGAGCGCAGATGATGTATTTACTTGTGATTACGCTCCCCTGTCCCGGAGGAATGTAATCACAAAACAAACACAACGTGTTTCGACCTGCTGATTTTCTTTAGGCAGGACAGACAACTCTGAAATACCGAAAAAGAAAACGAATCGTTCAGCTTTGGTCAGTCATAGGGTGATGTGTTCTTGGAACACTAAGACTGCGGAGCGGGGCTAAAGAGAAAGAGAATACCAACAGGTCGAAATTCATTGTGTCTGCTTTGTATCTTGTTTGTTTCATTCGTCTCCTTGAAACTAACCTTGGACAGCTTTAGTCTGGCTGGAAGTAAGCAGCTTCGACTCGCTCGCTGGATAAATGTCGTTCAATCCTTCAGTGACATTGATATTGAGCTTTTCACAGCCCTCCCCTCCAACGCTCAATCCCCACCCCACGCCACCACCCGTCTCCCCCTTCTCCTCATGGACCCTCTCAACTCCCCCGCGAACCGCCCCCCCCCCCCCCCCCCCCCCCCCCCTCCAAAGTCCTCGTTTGTCGCCAAACTGCCTCACAAATCATTTATGATGATTATTATTACACTCAGAATGTACACATACACAGACGCGCTTGCGCACGCGCTCGTGCACACACACGCACGCACTCTCTCTCTCTCTCTCTCTCTCTCTCTCTCTTCTTCTTCTTCTTCTTCTTCTTCTTCTTCTCTCTCCTCTCCTCCTCTCTCTTCTCCTCTCCTCTCTCTCTCTCTCTCTCTCTCTCTCTCTCTCTCTCCACTCTCTCTCTCTCTCTCTCTCTCTCTCTCCTCTCTCTCTCTCTCTCTCTCTCTCTCTCACACTCTCTCTCACACACACACACACACACACACCCCACACACCATCCCACACACTATCGCACGCATGCATGCACTGACTTACACACACGCTCCCTGTGAATATGCTCAAGGATCAACACAGCTGGCACAAGCACATACGATATCTCGGTCGTGTTTTAATGGGATTTTCGGTTGTTTTTAACTCTCAGAGGGAGAATGTGACAAGGCTTTCATGTTTCCTTCAATCTGTCAGTCTTCCTTTTCTCTGTGCCCTTCTAAATCTCACAACGTTTTTTTCTTGCTCAACAATACAACATTTTTCCTCGTCAGATTCTGTTTTCTTGCATGTCTTGAGCTGCCCAAATTTTTGCTTCTCTCATGGTCGTCAACATTATCATCACTGGTCTTTTTCAACGTCTTCCATGTCTTTCTTTTCTTTCCGTTACCATCCTTATTCTTTTTCAACGTCTTTCATATCACCTTCTCTTCTTCATCTTACTCCAGGTTTTTCTTTCTCCTCCATTTTCCCCTCTTTGTCTGACTTTCTTTCCCCCCCCCCCCCCCCACAACCCCTCTCTCTCTCTCTCCTCTCTCTCTCTCTCTCTCTTCTCTCTCTCTCCCTTTCCCTTCTCTCTGTTCTTTCCCTCTCTGGTCCTCTCAGTCTCATGTTCCCCGTCTCTAGTCCTCTCAGTCTCTGTCCCCTCTCTGTCCTCTCACTGTCCTCCACGTTCTACGCTTTCCCTTAGTGTCTTACTTTCTTCTTTTTCTTCTCCCTCTCCCTCTCACGTTCTTCCCACCTCCATCCCCACCCCCCTACTCCTACACCCTCCTCCTCTTCTCCTTCTCATCTCTCCTCTTTTCATTTGTCCTCAGTCTCTATCACCGCCCTCCATCCTTCTCCTGTCTCTATCACTTTCTTCCTCCTCCCCCTCTTCTCCCCCCTCTCCTCTCTTTCTTCTTCCCCTCTTCTCTCTCCCCTCTCTCCCCCTCTCTTTCTCCTCCCCCCTCTTCTCTCCCTTCTTCTCTCAGCCCATCTCTTTCTCTCCCTCCACGTTCTACGCTCCCTTAGTCTACCTTCTTTTTCTTCTCCCTTCCTTCACGTTCTTCCTCTCCATTCCCACCCCTCCCCACCCCTACTCCTACACCTCCTCCTCTTTCCTTCTCAGTCTCATTTCTCCCCCAGTCTGACGCCTCTCCTGTCTCTATCACACCTTCTTCTCCCCTCTTCTCCCCCCTCTGCCTCTCTTTCTTCTTCCCCTTTTCCTCCCCCTCTTTCTCCTCCCCCCTCTCTTCCCCCTTCTGCCTCTCTTTCTTCTCCCTCCTCTCTTCTCCCTCCTCTGCCCCTCTTTCTCCTCCTCCATCCTCTCCTTCCCACTCGGTGTCAGTTTCTCCTGTGCCACCTTCTTCTTCCCACTCTCCCCCTCTTTCTCCTCCCCCCCTTCTTCCCACCCTCCCTCTCTTTCTTCTCTTTCCCTCAGTCCTTCCCCCTCTGCCCCTCTTTCCCCTCCACCCTCTCCTTCCCACACGGCGTCAGTTTCTCCTATCCCACCCTCTTCTTCTCTCATTGTCTCACTTTCTCCTCCTCCTCCTCCCTCCGTTTCTTCCCGTTCTGCTTCTCCTTCACCTTTCCCATCCTCTTCTTCTCTCATCCTCTCACTTTCTTCTTTCTCTCTCCCTTTTTTTCCCACCCTCTCCGAGCCCTCGACTCCTTCTATCTCTGGAGTCTCCTTTCTCGTGATCTCCCGTTCCCACTCCTCTCCCATCTGGCTGTGACTTTGCTCTCCTTTCTCGTGTTCTTCCCCGTCTGTGTCATGTTGGCTGTCCTCTTCCGCTTCGCCTCTCTCTGTCTCACCGTCTTCTCCTGTGCAGTCATCCCTTGAGTCGTCTTCGTGGGATGGCGGCGTTGTCTCCACTGCTTCTGTTGTTGCATCTTCTGCCGTTTCAAACTGTGGTACTTGACGTTGTTGTTGTTGTGTCTGGTCTGGTGCTGTACTACTGGATCTGCAGTTGTTGTTGGTGTTGTTGTAGCTACTGTTGTTGTTGTTGCATCATTCGATCTTGTTGTTGTATCTGGTAGCATTGTTGTGTGTATCTGGCGCTGTTGTTGTTGTTGTTGTTGTTGTATCTGCTACCATTGTTGTTGTATCAGGCGCTGTTGTTGTTGTATCAGCTACCATTGTTGTTGTCTCTGATACCGGTGTTACTGTGTCTGTTACCACTGTGGTGCCTGGCGCTGTTGTTGTTGTTGTTGTTGTTGTTGTTGTTGTTGTTGTTGTTGTATCTACTCCCATTGTTGTAACGGGCGCTGTTGTTGTTGTATCTGATACCATGGTTTGTAACTGGAGCTGTTGTTGTTTTATCTGCTACCATTGTTGTAATTGGCGCTTTTGTTGTTGTATCTACTCCCATGGTTGTAACTGGCGCTGTTGTTGTTGTTGTTGTATCTGATACCATTGTTGTAACTGGTGCTGTTGTTGTATCTGCTACCATTGTTGTAACTGGTACTGTTGTCGTTATATCCGATACCATTGTTGTGACTGGCGCTGTTGTTGGTGTTGTATCTGCTACAATTGTTGTCACTGGCGCTGTTGTTGTTGTATCTGCTACCGTGGTCGTAACTGGCACTGTTGTTTGTTGTATCTGCTACCATGGTTGTAACTGACGCTGTTGTTGTATCTGCGACCATTGTTGTCCTAATTGGCGCCGTTGTTGTTGTTGTATCGAGTGCTGTTGGTGCAGCTGCTGCAGTCGTAGTCGCTGAATCCGGTTCTACTGTCGCTGCTGCGTCTGGTGCTGCTGTCTGTGCTGCTGCTCTGGTCTGCTGCTGCTGTCGCTACTGCATCTGATGCTGCTGCATCTGGTGCTGCTGTCGCTGCTGCATCTGGTGCTGCTGTCGCTGCTGCATCTAATGCTGCTGCTGCGTGGTGCTGCTGTCGCTGCTGCATCTGGTGCTGCTGTTGCTGCTGCATCTAATGCTGCTGCATCTGGTGCTGCTGTCACTGCTGCACCTGGTGCTGCTGTCACAGTTGCTTCCAGCCCTGCATCTGCCCGCTTCCCCAGCGCCCCAGACATCCCCGCTCCACTGTCAGGTAAACCCACCTGAGGCTGTCCTGGAAGCGCCCGTGCCGCTTTGAGACCTGGCAAAGAAGGCAGAACAGGAAAGGAAAGAACGGGTTATCGAGTATCACGTGCATCTACCAAAAGCGTATCAGCATGAACAGGAACTGCTTTGAATCGTGTGTGTACAGATCAAATGCTTGCAAGTTTGGAAAGCGATTGATGTGAGAGCACTGACAATGTAACTGGATGCATTGAAAGGATGTCCTACAGCAACAGTGAGGAGGAGCTTAGAGTGTGTGTGTGTGTGTGTGTGTGTGTGTGTGTGTGTGTGTGTGTGTGTGTGTGTGTGTGTGTGTGTGTGTGTGTGTGTGTGAGAGTGTTTGTGCGTGTGTGTGATTTTCAGTGTCACGATAGCGCAGCCAACCACACTACGATCTGTCAGCACAAGCAACAAAAAAGAACCCTGTCAAAAATGATCTGTCAGAAGATCGAGGAAGAGAGAGCGGAAGAATCTGTCTGAGCAACGAGGAAGAAAGGTCAGAGCAAAGCAACCAAGCAACCAGCCAACCAACCAGTCAATCAGCCAACCAACCAGTCAATCAGCCAAGCAACCAAGCAACCATCATCAACAACAAAAACGAACAACAAGCAACCCCCCCCCCCCAACACACACACACACGCACGCACGCATGCACGCACGCACGCAAGCACGCACACACACACACACACACACACACACACACACACACACACACACACACACACACACACACACCTGGAGATGCTGTGGGACCCTTTCGTATACTGCCAAACCAACTAGCTGTGAGTAATCATGCTTCATCCGTGCAAGCCTGCACTATGTTGACACAGGGTGCAGGCACGCACAGGGTAATCCATGAAGACAACAAGAGACGTAACTGCTCACAGGTAGATGCCACGGAAGCGCCCCTATGGCGTATCAGTTACTATGTCATGACTACAGAGCTCACCGGCATCAAACAAACTGCTGTGGGCATCTCGTTGCCCCCATTTGTTGCTGTTTCGTGGACAGGTGAAGCCAGTACAACACCAGACACAGCCAAACTCTCGCCACACGGTCTTGCGTGCCCTACGTGAATCCTGGGTTGCGGCCCTTTCCGCTGTCAACAGAACTTTAACCTGTGTCGGCCAAAATGCAGACAAGAAATAGATACACCCAAAGGTGTGCCAGGGGGACCCACAAAAGTCTGCCGGACAAACTGACCGGGAGCAGTCCTTCACCACCATTGGAAGCCTGCGTCGTGTTCACATAGGTGTGCAGGCACGCACAGGGAATTCTATTATAACATCATCATCGGACATAACAGGTTAATCTGTCTGAGGATCGAGACAGAAGTTGCAAAATAAGCTGTCTGAAAAGCAAAGACCAAGTGGCAGAATGACAAATAAGTAACTGAATTTTGAAAAAAAAAAAAAAAAAAAAAAAAAGAAAAGTTGCAGGATTATCTGAGGAACGAACAAGAAGTGGCAGGATAGCGCGAGAATGAGGAAGAAGAAGCAGATTACATGTACACAAATGCAGGCACTTGCCTACACATTGCTCCTGCCCATACAGGAGCACTTATGCATGACATGTCAACGCATCGCACGGCTCCGCTGGACAACACCAAATCACACCACGCGATTCCATAGCGCACATTTCCACTCACGTTTTAGTCTATAAAACGTAGAATATGACACACAAGCACTTGCCTGTCTGCAAACATTGAAACTGACATGTACACAAGCACTTACCCGTGTTTTCATCACCTGGTAAGACAAACGCCAGACTACCAGCCATCAGAATGCTGAAGAGAAGTATGGAGCCCTGGCGGACAAAAGATATCAGTTGACTGCATTCTATCGATGTTTCTTAGTGTTTGTAATATTGAAATTTCCCTTTCATCCCAAGATAAAAAAAGAAAAGAAAACGTCTCAAGCGTGATCCCTGAAATCCCTGCTTAGACATAATTCAAAGTGATGTATTATTTCACACACACCGTTAAGACATAGAATCTCGTTTGTCCACTCACTGGATACAAGGGAATTAAGATTAGTACTTGAGTTTTTTTAACAGTCAAATTTGACTAAAGCTGCTAATGAACAGCTGCCCTGCACATTAATAAGCACCCCCCCCCCCCCCCACACACACACACACACACACACACACACACACACTGGACGATTACGTTGACCACCTGAAAAAATAGTGCCACAGATTCAGTGATTTGTGTTTCAGTGGGTTGCTACAACTTTGCTGTTTATCTTGATTTTTTGTAATCGGGTATAACGTGTCAGGCAGGACGACTGGCCGAAACCAACTTTCTCTCGAGTGTAATCATCACGAGTTCACTTCGCCTGTCAGTATTCTGACTGTACAACAGGCTTATGCGTTGTGAGGAACACTGTCTATCATTAAAACAAGATAGATGTCCCATGCTATATGATGTTCCTTTGTTTACGAACTTTTAAAATCGATACTCAAGTTTCTTCTTCCTAGAGTCAAAGGTATCATGATTATTTCTTTTAAAAAGGATCATAATCAAATCTGGTATTAAAACCTGTGAACTCGAATCTTTTCCAGCATCTTTTCGTGGCATCTGTCTTTATACATCCTCCCTAAAGTCACCGCTACCATCAGTAACTCTCTGATCACTAGTTGTTTTCCATCTTCTTTCAAATTAATAATTTTCCGGCCTGTCTGGAAAACAAAATCTACTCTTGATGCTGAAAATCTCACAAATTAGGTCTACAGATCTATTTCAGATCTTCCATTCTATGCAAAATCAATGGAAAAAGTGGTTCTGGATCATCCTCATTCTAATAATCTTGTTTACCAGTCTGAATAAGCACTGAAGTTGCTCTTCTTAAAATCTGCAACGACTTGTTGACTGTCCTCGATAACAACACCTGATATACGTTTCGTTCTACTAGACTTCTCTGCTGCCTTTGATACCATCGACCATTTAAGTCTTCTCTCCCCCGTTTGCATAATTATTTTGGTTTCCATGACACAACTCTCCATTGCTTTCATTCCTACATCACCGACAGTCATCAAGTTGTTTGTTCCAGCTCAACCTTGTTGCTGTATAATGTGCCTCAGGTTCAGCGCTTGGGCCTGTACTTTTTAACCTATCCTCTCTTCGTCATTGTGAATCAACATTCTCTTTTCAATCAGAGTTTTCTTCAATGACATTCAGATGTATGTCTCTGGATCTCTTTTTGATCTTCTGACAAAGACTGAAAGCACCCAACGAGAAGAAAACTGGAATGATGTTGCTTGCGCATAAAAAAAGAACAAAACTTTGGGTCTGCGTGATAGTGAGGCACAGTACGGACATAGGGCAGGACTGTGCAATGAATAGGCATATGTTTTGGTGAGTGCTGAGCCTTTATCTGACACAACGTGCAGCTTTGAGTGTAGTAACCAGCCTCAACCTGTTGTCCTTATTCAGACAGGACAAGATCAAACAAGCAACAGATTTAAATAAACACTGGGGGTAAAGTGCAAGCCAGCAAGTCTTCAGTCGCCATGAAATTGACTTAACAGGGATTTTCGAAGGAAAGTGGTGGGAGGATGGGGGGTTGGGTGTGCGTGTAACGGGGAGGGGGGGGGGGGGGGGGGAGAAGAGACAGTTTTTGAAAAACGTCAAAATTGTAAATGCTCAATCCTCCCCTTACAGGTATCGTGACCTTTGAGTGCATTTTGAACGTCCACCATCAACTTTCGTGTGGAAAGACTACCGTCAGAATTGAAGTGTCAGGGGAGGGGATGGCTGACGTCCAATTAATTGCCTGCATTGCTGTCAAAATCGTCAACTAGCTCTGGGTAACGTTTCTAAAGGATTCGTGATGATATGTCTGAAAGCGATTTTCGAAAATTACATAGGTACATAAAGACGATGCCATTGAAGCATCTGCATGCAACACATGATCTGATGAACAATTTTTTATATTATATAGACTAAAAGCAACCACACCAGCCTTCTGAAGAAAGTGATCTCTGACCCCGATATAACATTAGAAGTGAAGAAACTTAAGCTGATTCAGCTTGAAAGCTGGTTTCTCGGTTCAAATCAACACACTTAGATTTAAGCGACGTTTTGCGTCACATTAAATGAACAAGCTTCGTCTTGGCAGACTCAGCAAGTGGCAGGCATTTCGAATATGAATTTGCTTCATACTGAATTGATTTTATCCAGTTCTCCAGGCCACTAACTTAACTGAGTTAAAAGGATATAGAGAGTACACTTCAGTCGCCGAGAGGAAAGGGGGTTATTTCCCTTGGATAGGCAGCAGATCGATCGACCTCGAAGCTGAGCGAGCTGATGATAGAAGGCATAGCAGAATTTGTATTGGCCGATCGAGTTGAAGTCATTTGTATTGAAATGCAGTGATAATATAATTCTAGTGTACTTGGAAGACGTAAAACTTGGTCTGACAGACGCTTCCTTGTTTTTTTCGACTGAGTGTTCAATTGTTCAGCTCTAAATGTAAATGACCATCAACATCAGCGTGCAGTATTGATGTTTTCGTAAGATAGCTGCAAACCTCAACCATTTCAATAACATTATCAATAACAATTCAGAGTAGTTATTTGTTTGGATGGTAGTCAGTCCCAACTTCCCGTTTGATGGGAAAGTCAAATCAGCTTGGCCGTTACAAACATAACAATGCCTACTTTGAACTCGTATTTCATTTGTTTGATTATATTTCTTGTTATCCATTCGAGTTGTGAGTATGTGGCCATCCTGATATTAATGTACACTCCCTCCCCCCTCCACTGGGTACTGCACATGGAAGACATAGATCTACTTCATAGCTGTGTTGAATACTCTTGTGAACAACAGAAAATCTCCTTAGATGCACAGTTAATGATAGGTGACTGACAAAAGATATTTTGTAGTAAAACACACTGGGACACGATCGAGCTAGTTTTTACTCTTAGCCTTCGGGTAGTCCTTTAATTGTGCAGAGTAGACGCACTGTTACGTCAAACGTATTGTGACTTATTCGTGCGTCATATAAATGCTAGGATTGAAAGAACGCAGGAATTTATTCACACTGCCATGTTGCTTGAATCGTCCGTCAAGCTTCGGGCTGAAGTCACCATGAAAACTGGAACAATTTCAGAGAAGAAACAAGGAGTATGGTTGTTCTTGCTCCCATAATGAGACCATAAGCCTGTTCTGGATTAAAAAAAGAAAGAAAGAAAGAAAGAAAGTGATAATAACGTCTAAATATTCATTGCAAACAGAGTCTGCCTTTCTTAGTTTATGGATCAAGCAATTTTTTTTTTTTCTGTCCCAACCTCTGCGCCACCTCAGAGGCAGTGTACCCACGCCGCTCATTCCGACACCCCGTCCACCACAGCCACAACCCGGTCGGCCCCGCCGGAGCCCCGGCACCAGCAATCCAAAGGGAACAGTCAATGACAAGTCGTTAAGAGGCAACCCACCGGAGGAGACACTGCACTGCTGCCGAGTCACTTCGGTGGTGTTCAGTGGCACCTGTTCTGATCTAACATACGCAGGACACCACCTACTAAGTCCCCTACTGACGACAATAATTGCTTAGTCGCGGAGCCGGCGTGAGTGAGCTCTCCCTCCGGAGGGCGCTCTCACGTCCGTCCAATGACAGCCCCCATGGACTCGCCGATACTGGTGACCCCGACGGAACTAAACCAAGGCCACAGACATGGAGAGGACATCGAAATTGAGGTCACCATGAGAGCAGGGCATGAAGGGCCACAGAATTTGAGACATTTTTTTTTTTAATGCTGATCAATGATAATGAGGATGATTAAGATGATGCTACGGATTTCCATTTCGGTCTGAGACTACATGACAGGACTATACTCTACGTTTCCTTTTATAATATACCCCGGCGTCAACCAGGCCCGAGAGATACAGGCACCTGCAGTGTTGGTCAGGAAATTTGAGCAACACTCTCAGAATCGCATCCATTAAGTGGATGAAACTCGACTGTGTGGTCCCAGTCTTCCCCACTGAGTCTGCAGCAAACTCAACTATGGGTAGGAGCCGGTCAGGGCAGAAATCAAACAAATAAATTAAAAAGTGGAACATTTGATCTAAAACGCAAGCAAGGATTATCATCGGGACCTTTTTTTTTCTTCAAGCTCTTATCAGGCAATAAAGTGACAAGTTTTCATTGGGCTTCATAAAATGCCAAGTTTTCATCAGGCGATAAAGTGGCAGGTTTTCATCTGGCAACAACGTGACAAGTTTTCATCAGGCAATAAAGTGGCAGGTTTTCATCTGGCAACAAAGTGACAAGTTTTCTTCAGGCAACAAAGTGACAAGTTTTCGTCAGGCACACAAAGTGACAAGTTTTCATCAGGTAACGAACTGACAAGTTTTCATCTGGCAACAAAATGCCAGGTTTTCATCTGGCAATAAAGTACCATGTTTTCATCAGGAAACAAAGTGACAAGTTTAAGGCAATAAAAAAACAAGTTTTCATCATGCGATAAAGTACCAAGCTTTCATCTGGCAACAAAATGCCAAGTTTTCATCAGGCGATAAAGTACCATGTTTTCATCTGGCAACAAAATGCCAAGTTTTCATCAGGCGATAAAGTACCATGTTTTTATCAGGCAACAAAGTGACAAGTTTTCATCAGGCAAAAAAGTGACAAGTTTTCATTAGGCAATAAAGTGACAAGTTTTCATCAGGCAAATAAATTGCTAAAGTTTTCAGCGGCATCGACAGCCTGATTTGTTTCATTACGATCTGTGTTTTGTTCCATTACGATCTGTGTGAATAAAACTAGTTAGGTATTAACAGAAATGTGGGACACTTGAATTTGGAGAATTGTAACACAAAATGAGGCTGTGAGACAAGGACAATGCTGAAGCTATGGATTTCATGTTTAAGCTGATATGTTTGGGGTTGAGTGTGTTCTTTGTTTAAAATTATCACAAGAACATAGAGCGCACAGTCATTTTGAGAACTGTATTTTTTATCATACATAAATATCTGTGAACAGATCTGATGAATAGAAAAGAGGGGCAGCAAAACAAGCAGAGACTTGTCCGTAAAAGTTGAATTTCGGATACTTGATTCAACATTTAAAGGAGTTTGCTAAGATACTGAGATCAAACGCTCATTCTGAATAAAGACCCACACATTCACCAGAAAATTGCACAACACATTTTTTGCGTATCTTTGTGAAACACATAGTTTCAGATAGGTATATTCCATCTGAAAAAGGGGGGTCTTCAATGAGTCTTCTCACAGATGTAGGTAACAGACTTGAAACGTCTGCAATCAGGACAACAAACATCGATAGAGACATCATATTAAAATCAATCAACCTTCCTTTGTTTCTGTATTCAGAACTGTCAGCTCAGTGCTGGCAGCAATGTATAAAATCATGCTTTTTGTGGCAGATTTTTTGTAAAAAAAAAAAAAATCGATATTCATATAATTGCAAAAATGCTGTGTTCATTTTGTAGCATTATCATTAATTTTGCTGATCAGTTGATAACAGGTTTTCAGCCTGTTATCAACAGTTGTTTAGCCTTGTAATCTCGCGTCAAAGAGATGGTAGCAGTGAGTGGAAATCAGTTCTGAAAACAAAATGGCGACCAAACTTTCGATCAAATTATGTGCAGAACATTCGCACTTAAAATAAATAAGCTACTCCTTACCTCCCTTGAATTTTCTTTGCCAAAATACAAACCGCTCCCTTGCTCGTCTGCTGCATACTCGACTAGGCCTACGACTTGGAAAAGTTTTGCAATTTTCATTCAAAGTTACGGACAGCAAGTTAAAATGTCATCTGACGTGAAAAGACGGGGTTCTCGACTTACAAAAACGAAAACCTCCACCAAGTAGGTTCGAGCAAGCGAAAAAGAGAAAGGGATTAAAGTCGGCAAATGCGTCCGGCGCGCTTCTTAGAGAAAGAGAAATGATGTTAACCGGACCAGCCTTCTCTTTCGTTTGACAGTGGTGATTGTGTGGCCTTCACCAATGAACCAGTGGACACGCCCCTGTTTGACAAGGTCAGAGCAAAAACTAAATAACATTTACAGTGTTCAAAAAGAATTTCACGATGATCTAACTGACAATGAAAGTGGTAGTGACAGTGATACTGATACAAGTCAGTTGAAGGTGACAGTACAGGCCATAGAATAATTAATAAGAAAATTCTGAACCAGAATATCCCCTGGCATCTCGTTTGCAGATATTGTCATCAAGATGTGACATTGACTGGGATCAGCAGAAAGGGATCAGGTAGTGAATTAGCTTTTTTCATTGTCAGAATGCAAGATGCAGGGGTGGACAGTCATTTCCTTCATGCGAGCAAGTCAGTGTTGTGTTGGACGAAATGCAGCTACTTTGTCGCGACCACAGACACCAAACGCTTAATTCATGCCCAGCATCAAGCAAAATCAGCTTCCCATGCCGAAAAGCAAGCCAGAAGAAGGAGAAGACTACATTTGGATGAGCAGCAACAGGAAGCAGAGGGGCTCGTCTGACTTACAGGGGGCTGTAACCAGAAGGTGAGATTGGAAATGAAATGAGGCAGGGAACAGTAAACAACAAACAGTAAACAAGTGGGGTTGTTAAAAGGTGAGAGACTGACTAGTCAGTAGTTGATTGCACATGCCCAACGTTTGCTAAAATCAGTGATTTTTTTGTCTGTCCCCCCCCCCCCCCCCCCCCCCCCCCCCCTACAATTCTTAACTGATTTCAATGACATTTTGCACACTTTCTGAGCAGTTCTATACCAAACTTTTTTTTCCTGTCAGGAGAAAAGACAAAAAAAGTTTGATGAAATGTAATGATCGATAACAGAAAATCTACAATGGATAAGAAAAAAATCTGATAGAAGAAAAGTTTTGGCAGGCTTTCCTCCACATTGTA
>JADBJO010000620.1:162168-234668 GCA_016801955.1 Conus betulinus | reverse complement strand
GTAAGAAAGATAGGAAATGTTGTTTTATGTTTGCAAGAATGGTGGAACTGACATTTTGATAGTCATAAAGAAGGAGTTTGTGTGTTCGTGTTGTTAGGAATGGTGGAATTGACACATTGTTACAGTCAAGAAGAAGGGAGCTGGGACGATTTGATTTATTTGAATTGGAAGATTAATAAGAGTCGATAGTCAGGAAGAATGTGATTGGTGTCTTTGTCGGCCAGACTGGTTGGGTGACACGTTTGTTTAGTGAAGTGAAAAAAAAAAAGAAAAGAAACTTTGCAGACTTTACCCTATTCCTGTTTCCCTTCTTTATGAAAATCTCGACACTCTGCTACCTGCTATCACAAACATTTTCAACAGTCCTCTCTTGATTCATGAAGTCCCTGGTGATTTCAGAATTGTAACTATGAAGCCACTTTTGAAAAAAAAAAAGTCGTAGCTTGATCCAAGTGAACTTAAAAAAAAAAAAGTTCATCCAGTCTCCCTTTCTTGTAATTTTTTTTTTTTTTTTTTTTTTTTTTTTTTTATTAACGACCTCCTCAGTGTCCACCAGTTAGCTTACCGATGATGACAATGTATCAATTCTGCTTCTCTGAGAATTGTCTGCAGCTGTCGTCGCAACTGATCACGGAATACTCTTTTCACGTCTAAGCACAAACTTTGGCATGGGCCAATGTGACGATGCACTAGATCGGATTAGATCGTATCTTTCATACAGACGTCAGTTCGTCCTTATTAATACGAAACGGTCTTCTGAAATGTCCATTGACTTTGGCATTCACCAAGTTTCTGCGCTAGGCCCAGTACTTTCCACAATGTATACAACACCCGTGACCAGATCATCAACAACCGTTCTTTTCATCTTTTCTTAGTGACGTATGTCGAACATTCTGACAAGTTAGATAACTGTTATGGTCTCGTCAAAAGACTTCAAGACTGTGTCTTCGATTAAAAAAAAAAGAAAGAAAGAAAGAAAAGAAAGTGGTGTCTAATGATGATTTTAAATTATACGAAGATAACACAGAGATTATCCGATTTGTAAAATACCTTTGGGCTTCATCCGTCAATATCCAAGGCTCCATTAAGATCTCATTCATATCATGTTTTCATGAGCTTGATCTCAATCTCGACTCTGATCTCACCCTGAAACACCAAATGGCCCAAATCTGCCGAGAATTATTTCTTGATCTCTGGCGCATCAGCTCTTTCAGACCTTTCCTCATAAAATGGGCCACGAAAACGTTGGCGTCTTCCAGCATCCTATCAAGATTACATAATTGTACTTCTTTTCTCCTCGGTGTACCTGCAGCCTTACTCCAGCCGCTACACCCCCTGTCAAAGTTCAGCCATGCTCCTTAATTTAAGTACAAGGTGCCAAAACAATATCACACATCAGATCTCTCGAAGAAATAGCACTGGCTCAAAATCAAGTACAGGGTTCGGTGTAAATCTGTCTGTCTGTGATTTAAATTGTCACACACACGAACGCCTGTGTATCTCTCTGACCTCTTCAAAACACACATTCCTGCCCGTTCCCTCCTTTCTCTCGTCGGATAACCGAATATTTCGTATCCCCCCCCCCCCCCCCCCCCCCCCCCCCCCCATATAACCGAAAGCGGCATTTTCTGCCGCGATAATCTGGAACTCACTACCTTTACAACTATGTTATGCCCTTGCCTTCTTGAATTTTAAGTAGGCATTTAAAGCCTTGTCTGTTTAAACGCCAGTTGCAGAATATCACCTGAAATATTAGTCAGTTTCTGCCTGTCACTTGCGCACATTTGCTTGTGTATGAATGAGCTGCTAACCATGTTACACAACGGCCTGTGCAAATTTTAGATTTTGGTTTGTGAAAGTTTGTAAAACACCTAGTAGCCTACATTGTTAGGATGGGCGCTTCAGAAATTGTCCTCATTATCATTATTTTATTATTATTATTGTTATTATTATTATTATTATTATTGGTTGTTGTTATTGTTATATTATTACTGAACCCATCTTATTTCAAAAGTTTGTTCAGCAGAGTAGTCTCATAACGCTGACTGGTGAACTGAACGACCCAAACGTTGTCTATCAGTGTAACGCAGTGACATGGTTTACTGTACACAACATCATTTCAGACATTCTCTGGCATCATCCAATATAAGTCGATTGTTCAATACGACGTTGTTCTAAACGCCGAACATTAAATATGATATCAATACTGAATATTCAACACAAAGTCAGTTCTTTTCTTTCTTTCTTTCGCGATCCCGGCCATGCTACATCCTCAATCTGGTTAGCAAGGCGAAGTTCACAGTCCGCCGCAGCGACCCAGCCGGTCCCCACAGCTTCTCCTGGCCCTCAGCCGGACTGGGTAACGTCTGGCGTTTCAAGGTTTCAGCGAGGGGCAGGACTGTACGATGTGGGAGGGAGTTTGGGAGCCTGTACCGCAGGGTTGCTTAGCACCATAAGAGACTTTGAGACGTGAGAGATGGGAGAGCAGCTGGCAGTGTCCTGTTCGCAGCCGGAAGATGGTAACTTGAGCTTCTCTGTCGAGTTGGTGGGAAGCTGTCCTCTTCAGTCTCAATGTCCAGGCGTTGGCACTATGCTCTTCGAAGTTGTTCCGCAGGATGGTTTTAGCTTCACTGTAGGACCTCGTGTGCCCTGACTGTTCCTGCCTGCTGCCGATCTTGGACAGACAATCTGTCTCCTCATTCCCTCCAATGCCACAGTGAGAAGGAATCCACTGCAGGACTACAAAAGTCAACTCAAACTTCGATGAGATGAACATAAAAAAAGTTATTTTAAATGCTGTACAGCAGCGTAATTTCATGACATTTGTTACAGAAGAAGTCAGACTGAATGTTTTCAATTGATAACTCCGATTACTGTATACGAAGACATTCCGACCGTTGTTCACAACTTCATAGTGACGGCACTGATTCCGTTTTTGTGATACCATGACAACGATTATCAAGCACACAGATTACTAAAAACAGCATCGTTGTAAACGTGGTTCTTGAGTTAAATAGGATAACACTGATTGCTGACCACATTGTCTTTCAGCAACGTTGCTCATTAATGTCCTCTGTGAAATAAAAGATCTCTCTCTCTCTCTCTCTCTCTCTCTCTCTTCAGTTCAGCACCGCGTCTTATAAAAACCGAAAAAAGAAAAGAAAAGAAGAAAGAAAAATAAGACCCTCCCACCCCCCACCCCTCTCAAAATTGGAGGAAATTACAGTACGTGTCTTTAAAAAAAAGACAAAAATATCACAGATCTGGACTTTGTTTGTTTCGTTTTGTTCAGAAAAACGGGAACACCAAATTTTCGTCGGGGCTGTGTTCATTTCTTTAAACTTATATTCTAACACCATCGATCTCACCCCGGCCTCCTCCCGCAGCTCTGCTGAGCCCTCGTCGTCGGCCGGACTCAAAACAACCAAACGTTGCGTCTTCCTCTTCTTCTCGCACTGATCCACTCCTGTAAGATGTCAGTTAAAAGGTCCTTGAAGAGCCGAATTCCGTCAGTTAGCAGTTGTTCCCTTCCCTTGATCGTATGTTGCAGTTGGGGGGCCAGGGCGTGGCTTTGTGTGGGGGACAAGGAAGCCACAGTGGGATGACTTATTGTGTAGGAGGACGTTTCCCTTTGTGCGTGGGTACACGTCATGACTTACTGTCCACATGGACTGACTGTTCCGTGCGTGTGTGTGTGTGTGTGTGTGTGTGTGTGTGTGTGTGTGTGTGTGTGTGTGTGTGAGAGAGAGAGAGAGAGAGAGAGAGAGAGAGAGAGAGACTTACCGTCCATTGCAGAAGGTGCTTCTTGGCGTGTGTGTGTTGTGTGTGTGTGTGTGTGTGTTCTTCAATTTAACGTCTGTTCACTTAAAGTGGGTATTTGACAAAATAATGCAGAAATAAGTGGATGAGAGAAATGGAAATAGTGTATGCAAAATGCTAGTATAGGTCTACGTACGAATGTGTGTGTGTGTGTGTGTGTGTGGAATGTGTGTGTGTGTGTGTGTGTGTGTGTGTGTGTGTGTGTGTGTGCGCTCGCGCGCGCGTGCCTGTGTGCGTGCGTGTGCGACTTTGACAACTGAAAAGAAAATACTGTTCTAAATGTAAATTTAAAAGATAAATTACAAAGCAAACACATACACACACACGCACACACACACATACACAAACCCTGGAAATATTTACATAAACGAGCCAACTGGGCTTAACATAAACATACACATGTAAAAAAGGCGTGAAGATCCAGGAAAATGCATAGGGAATCTTTTTGTCAGAAGTTGGAGAGAGATGAGTTAAAATAGGGACAGTTAAAAAGAAAATGCAGAGTACTGAAACTGTCGACTGCTCCACAAGCGCATTGTAAATTTCTGTGGAATTTTGTATGAAGAGCGTTAACTTTAAGCCTATAAAAGAGAGTTTCCAGTTTCCGAAATTTATGTACATGTACATACGTCTTTGTATACAGTTTACGAATTGAATGAACGAGTTAGATGGACGAGTACATTTCTGAGTTCTTGAACATCAACTCAGTGAAGAATTTTGTGCGTGTATTTTAAAGAGTACCGAGTCTTTATACAGGTTATAAAAAGACTCAAAAGAGACTCTTTTTAAGAGTCCATAGGCTTCGTGAAGACTCCAAGGTATTTTGATATAGACAGAATTTTCATAGTTTTTGGATCCCATACGGGCAGTTCTGTCTGCCCATTCATTTCCTACAATCCCACAGTGTGACGGAATCCAGCAAAAGTCCACTGTTATCCCTCTAGAAGTAAGGAAATGGGTCAGAATTTTTAGTTCGGTGATAATCTCGGCGCGATCGGTAGCAGCAATAGATTCCATTGCTTGAGGAACAGATTTGGAATCAACACAAAAAAGTATTTTCTGTGTGTGTGTGTGTGTGTGTGTGTGTGTGTGTGTGTGTGTGTGTTACTGTCCATTGCCGAGGACCCTGGCCCGTGTGTGTGTGTGGGGGGGGAGGGGGGATACTGTCCATTGCATAGGACACTTCCTGGCCCACGTGTGTGTGTGTGTGTGTGTGTGTGCGCGCGCGCGCATTACTGTGTCCATTGCTGAGGACGCTTCCTGGCCCGCGTGTGTGCACGTGTGGGTATGGTACTGTCCGTTTCAGAGGACGCTTTCTGGCCCATGTTCGCGCGCGTGCGTGCGTGTTTTTGTGTGCGTGTGTGTGTGTGTGTGTGTGTGTGTGTGTGTGTGAAAGGTACTGCCCATTGCAGAGGACGATTCCAGGCCCATCTTCGTGAGTGTGGGTGTAGGTGTGTGTGCATGTGAATGGGTGTGGAAGGAGGCAAGTGTGTGGGCTGTGCAAGCTATGACTGTGCAACAGAAGTTTGGCTTTTTGGACCGATTGATGCGAGACAGGCAGGATGCATGCAAATGTGCATGTGCGTTTGGGTCTATGAGTTCACAAGCAGATCTGGAGAGAAGATGCATGAGTGTGTGTATGTATGCATGTGTATGTGCATATGTTTTATAAATTTGACACCATCTTTTCATTTTTTTTTGTGTGTGTGTGCAATTTACTGAGTCAGTAGCCGTTGAGGTCTTTTACAAATGAATCCGATGATTTTTTCTTCTTCATTTCCATTTTTTCCAGTCAAAATTCTTGTGTGTGTTGTGTATGTGTGAATGTAAGAGAAATTTATACTTTAGTCTGCAGTCTGACACAGTCTGCAGTCTGACACAAATGCACTGTCTAAAATTTTCATTTTAGCTCTTTAGCTACTCATATTCTAGCTTTCTAACACATGCGCACACACAGTGACAAAGAAATGTCAGCATTTCTCTTTTTTTTTCATTTATCTGATATACGATTCAAACATTACATTACAAATAACCATGACAGCACACGCTGAACCAACACCTTGAGCATAAGGAATGAATCTTTTCAAACTTCCAGCTTTCATGTGTTAATGAAGACAATGCTAAGGCCCCATATTTCTTCCATTTTCAAACATAAAAGGTAGAACCAAACCAAAAATTAGCTGTAAGGAGAAAACTTTTTATCCCCTTTTCATACCACTCAACCAATTACTGGGAAATGAGATAAATGAAAAGTACGAAAATGTAAGCCTATCATCAAATTTGAAGAGAAAAAAAAGCAAGAAGAAAATGGTGTTATCTTTCTAGTTGAAGCAGATATTAAGCCCGATTTCCAAACTATCTAATTCTTGAAGCAAATCCTCATCACCATACCAACTTCCATACAATCTTGAAGAGATGACAGCCAACATTGTCATAAACCGCTTTTTACTTTTTAAAAATCATTATTTGAAAATTTGAAAGAGAAAAAAAAAATCTCTTGGGGTCCGCTGCAATAATCCCAATATTCTTTAACTCGGTTTCAATGCCTATTTAGCGAACTCAAACTAAGGAATGAATCATGAAGAAAAACAGCCTGACTAAAGAAGTATTGTGAATGGCAACCTTATCCAGTGCATTTCTCACTGTTGGCTTAGATGTGATCAAACATCTGCATTGTGAAAGACATATGTGGAGTTCCCTTGGAGGGTTCCCCCCCCCCCCCCCCCCCCCCCTATTTTTCTATTCTCACTAAATCAGCTTTTTTTGCTTTCCACCTTCCAGCTTTATATGAGCCTATCAGGCAACCAGGGATAGTGACAAATCCTGTAGAATCTTTTCTCTTCTGACTATTTTGCATTTGGCAGACCCCTGTAGTTGGAATGCCTGCAAATCATAGACTCTGACAGCAGAACAGCCAAGGACGACTCAAGCAGTGGAAATGATATCCTTCACTGTGGAATAGTACTCAGCATCTTGCACATTTCATTCCCATCAAAGAGCATTTGAGTCAGTATGATGAACTAGAGAGGAGGAGGTTGCAGTGGTGATGACATATGACAAGATTGACTCTCCAAGACCATCCTCCTGGGCACAGTGCATGGATTGGAAAGAGCAGTTCAACACGGTGACAGCCCTGACCTGGCCCTTTGCAGTCAGCTGGGCGATAGGCAACATTACTTTACTGTACCTATGGAAGGAGTAGTGAAGGTTGAGAGAAAGAGTCAACACAGCTGAACTGACCAGGGAGAGCTGGGCCAGCAGTCCAGGTCCTTGCCCTCGGCAGTCAGAGGTGGGGAAAGCTGGTGCAGCATCTATCACTGCAGTGCTCCCTAGACATCATTCTGCAATCAACTGTCAATAGTGAACCTGTTCTGAAACGGTTCCCTTCATTTTCTTCTCAGATTCATTTTCCACTTCACTCTGTTCAGGATGTCACTGTAAACTGACAGAATTGTGTATGATACTCATCAACATGACAAATCGCCCTTGAGTAAATACACAAAACAGATTGCGTTGACTGAGGAACCTTTCTTTCTCAACATGAAAACATGCCCTTGAATAAACAAAGAAAATAGATCACACTGACCGCAAAACTCTTTTCCTCAAAAGTTTGTTTGTTTGTTGTTTTTCAAATAACAGGGCCGACCTTCTTGGCCCAGTGTGTGCAGTGTTCACAAAGAAACACAAGATCCTGGTTTGATTCTGATACAGTGCACAGATTTTTTTTTCCTCTTTCGTTTTGGCTTGGAGCGTTTGGTTTGGATGCTCATTCCTTTTCCTCTTTCACTTTCAGAGATAACAATGCTCTGAAACAATACAATGGAACATACAATGGAACAATGCTCCTGTGAGCAGCAAACATTTAACACATGTTACAGAACCCCAAGAAAAAGAAATACCTGGCTATGATAGTTTGAAATTTACAGCTCCCCATCAATTTTTTTTTTTTTTTAAGGAAAAGAAAAAAAAAGAGAGAGAAAAGAAAAGAAAAAACACAAATTAAAAAGAAAAGAAATTGCTAGTACATCTCCTTTGCAAGGCTGTGCAAATTTGGAAGAATTGTGATTTCAAAAAGTGGTAATGTACGATACAAATATCAGCTTGATTTTAACAGTTAATCTATCACTGATAATACTGACTGGATTTAGTATCAGATAAAAAGAGAAGCATTTGAAGCTGATATAGCGTTATTGTGACCACAAAAATATTGAAAAAATTACATCCAGTGGGTTTTCAAGAAATTTTTCTGACCTTCAATGAAATATACCACCCCTTTGCTGTGCCATTATAGTATGAACATAACGAACATTGCAAACCAAACATTTCCCTTCTTCCTTAATAAATGTCAATTTTTTTTTTTTTTTGCAAATGTTAGGGCAAACTATGCCAATAGTATTAGTACATATCATAAAAATCATCATCGCAATCAAATATGTGTGCCATTACAATAAATCAGTCAATAATACAACAGATCTCAAACAATCCTGCTTACACCACTTTATCTAGTTTAAGTGTCATTTATCACAAATCAGGACAAGGTGTCACAATACTAAAATCCATCAGCCAAAAAAAAAAAAAAAAAAAAAAAAAAAAAAAAAAAAAAAAAAAAGCAAATCAAAACAGCAAACAACTAAAGTTTTAAAAAAGCAACCAAAACACACACACACACACACACACACACACACACACACACACACACACACACACACACACACACACACACACACACACACACGCTTACACAACACCTCCAATTTATCACATTTTATGACAGGGCATTGGACAAAAAAAGAAAAATTGACATACATATATACACAATCTGTATAATCATAACTCTCCCTCACACACACACACACACACACACACACACACACACACACACACAAATAAAGGAAGAAAGAAAGAAAAATCTTGTGACACACAAGAGATTAATCATAAACAATTCCAAAAACAACTTTGCTTAACCTAGCTCAGAGTGTACACAAGTTTGTTGGTAATTTCTGTACACTTTGCTGAAGGCTGACTAGAACATCAATTTCTTCAAAAGTAAACTGGAACATGATAGATCAGCAGAACATCAAGAACATGAAACTGGACTGTAGATCAAAGAACATGACACTGTATCAAACAAGCATTCAAAGCACACACTGACACTTCTTGGAATTGTATTCTTAATTGCAAGAATTTTTAGTAGGTTAGGTTCAGTATATTTTCATAAAACTGAGAAAAAAAAAAAAATGGAGGAAAAGAGAAAAAAAAAAAAAAAAAACCAAACAAACAGAAAACATAAGATACTTTGAAAAAAATTGACACATTAATTGTGGCATTTTTTGGACGTTGGCATTAATTCCACCAATAACGGCTTACTTTTGAGTTTACCTTGTATTTGGCACATTTTAATATTGTTAACTTTAATCCACTTTTCCAGCAATTATGACAATGCTCTTTTTCTTCAAGTCCAAACAGGCTTACTATGGCCATGACATTCAAAAAGAGAGTTTATGGTTTTCTCATGTCTTAAACCTTTTAGGTCCTGTTAGAGGGGGCAGGACTGTGGGACCAAAAACTCAGGAACCATCCAACCAAGGAGTGCATGAGTCATATTTCCTGAAAAGTAGGTACACTGTCAAACATACATCACTCACTCTTTGAATCACAGGCTCTCCTAGACAGGGAAGATGGGTGGGAAGGAATGAAGGTAGGAGGGTTGAAAGGACGGATCGGAGGCTCAAGGACAGGAGTGGAGGAGATGGTGGGGCTTGTACACAGGAAATGGTAGGTGGACTGGCAGATGGAGAGGGTGGGGGCATGGGGTTAGGTGGAATCAAGAGGGTTAAGGATATAGGAGTTGAAAGGAAGAGAGGGGATCGAAGGTTAAGAAGAGGGATTGAGGCTGGTTTTTGTGGTTTTTTTTTTTGGTTCTGATTCATTAAAAACCAAATCAAAAGAAATTGTTCACATCCAGTGCAGCTGTACTATACTGAAGTAACAGCGAAATGCAAATTCATTATAACACAAAAAATCAAAGACACAAGTACCCACTTCCATGCACAGAGGTAGAACCCTAACCCTCAGCCACATATCAATACATTTGTAAACTGGGGAAAATCCCAAACACAATTCCCTTAAAGGTACAGACATAAACCAAACCGACATTACTGAAATGAAGAAACTAATAAACCTCTCACACACACACACACACACACACACACACACACACACACACACAGAGTCACTTAGAGCTGCGTAATCTTCAAAGACAAACCTAAGGCAACAGAAAATTCTATTTAACTTTGAATGAAAGTTCCTCCGCCATGCTCCACCCCACCCTCCCATCTCCGCCCAAATGCTAATAGGCTAACAGCAGCTACTGAATTTCTACTTCAATTTTTTTAACTTGTAAGTATACCTATGTATGTGTGCATACATAAGCGTCTGAATGTTAACATTTACCAATCCAAAATGCAATATCTTACATTGCAGGGCTCTTATTGGTGCCTAAACTGTGTTTCATTATCCACAAGATACCCTTTAAAATTATGCTTTAGCCAGTTTAGGCATCACTTGGCCCTTAAAACGGAAAAAAAAGCTGAGTCGACCCTTTCAAATTCTGCAGCGCATATAACCACGACAGATTAAAGTTCACTGCATGAGCGAGCCAATCCTTTCAAGGGTTTTCCTAATCAGCGTAACATCAAGAGAGAATCCATTCGTGGATTTCTTAACACAGTGGAACAGAGGTAGCTCTGCTCTCAGCGCATACTGATGTCAGACAAGCCAAAAACAGGATGAGTGAATCAAGCGATGCACCAGACTTACACAAGCAAAAAAAAAAAAAAAAGGGGGGGGGACCTTGGACAAAAGGATGAAGAGTAAATGAAACAGCTCACATGCTCAGTGATGACCCTTTAGAGCTCTACTCTGAAGGCCATATGACGGCTCAAAAACAGCAGCCAGCAAGAACCCTGCATACTGAATAGTCGCATGTCACGGCTAGAACCTGAACACAGCATGTATTCCGTTTTTTCACATACACAACGCATTCATTCTTCAGTCAGTTTCTTGCCAACAGGGTACCTCCTCACATTTGTTTTCCAAGACAAGTGAAACTCAATCTGTGAGCCAAGACTTTCCCATTGGGGAAGCTGGAGCATGGTTCAATGTCTTGTTGCAGGGAACGCTCATACATACCACTGCTGCTCAGCCATCTTTGCCTGTCACAGGCATAGCAATCTAATATATACAAACTCACAATGCTCAGCACAAATACTGTCATTCTTGTACAATAACGACAGCAAAAAAAAAAAAAAAAATCATTTCGAAAGACATGGGGCAGGCACCAACATATGCCATGGGATTCTCCTCACAGAGTGAAAATAAAACTGGAGAAAAGGGAGGAAGGAAAAGGGAAGGTGAAAGAGTGGAGGAAAGAGGGACAGTGCCAATTTAAAACCTTGACCCTCAAAGTATACCAGGGCTTGTATTTATGGTGGCATAGTAGACTTTAAACCTTTCATAAGTTTAACAGTGTGTTCAAGCCTGTTAAGAGTACTCATGAGTAGGTCAAATATTTAACCCCAACTCTTGTATTGGCAGGAACCCTTTAATCCCCTTTTGCAGAGAGTAAGTGCTCTTAACCCCCTGTATACTGGTGGATGTTTTGTGTGTGTTGATTCAGACACTGTTTGTGATAAACCTGTCTGTTCCATTACAGGACACATCATTTGATACTGAAAATGATGGGCCTTTATATAGACAATAAAGTTTTGAAGTCAAAACATCTGTGAGATAGTCAACAAAGTATCACAATAATGGCAATACAAGCACTGGTATCTCTGGTCAAAATGATTGCTTGCACTGTGTATGGCACACACTATCTATATACAAAGGCGAACACTACAGAGGCCAGCCCCTTTAGTGTGTGTGACTGCGAGTGTCAAACTAGGCAACTTGCAAACACACGCACACACACACACACACACCACCATACACATACTCTTCTTCATCAGTCACATTCAGCTGACTGTTTTTGTTTTTTTCCCGGTGCTTCTAATTTCTTGAACCAAACTTTAATTCAAATCAGCCTCTCATCTGTCAACCTTTTGACCTATACAGTCATTATACTCGACAGTTGACCACTTGAGCTACATTCCCCATTTTGAATTTCAGAAAAAGCAGCAGAAGCCAACAAGAGCTGGGCCTGCATGCAAGTGGCAAAACAGGATGAGTCCCTTCTCCTGCATCTTGATGGTGACTTCACAAACCTGCCGTCATCAACTGTGTAAACCTGGAAGCACTAAGGTGACACCTGCTACTCTGTTCTTAATGCTTTGTGTACAACAAAACTCATCATATCCACTAAGGTGACACCTACTACTCTGTTCTTAATGCTTTGTGTACAACAAAACTAATTATGTCTACTAAGGTGACACCTACTACTCTGTTCTTAATGCTTTGTGTTAAACAAACCTGATTATGTCCACCAAGGTGACACCTACTAGTACTACTATGTTCCTAATGCTTTGTGTAGGACAAACTAATTATGTCTGCTAAGGTGACACCTACTACTCTGTTCTTAATGCTTTGTGTAGAACAAAACTAATTATGCCCACTAAGGTGACATCTACTACTCTGTTCTTAATGCTTTGTGTAGGACAAAACTAATTATGCCCACTAAGGTGACACCTACTACTCTGTTCTTAATGCTTTGTGTAGGACAAAAACTAATTATGCCCACTAAGGTGACACCTACTACTCTGTTCTTAATGCTTTGTGTACGACAAAACTAATATGTCAACATAATTACAGCTCCTGGGCTGGTGAGGAGGCATAGACAGTGCAGTGCCAACATAAATAAGCTGTACCCCAGCTAGCCAGCATAATCATATACATGAGTATCCCTGCAAAATAAAAAAGCAAAAAAATGCTGAACGCTCAAAACTGTCACAGCAATGTAATCAACAGGTAAGCCAAATCTCTCCCACACAACAGATTTGTGCACCTTGAACAGAAAACAAAGCAAAAGATATGTTTTGCCACTAAACTAATCAGCCCTCAAGATCTTGATTTTTACCAATCCCTGTAAATAAAACCACACTCTATACAAGGCGTAAAGAAAAAAAAAAAACTGCATCTTATCCAGCTATTTTACATGAAAATCTGAGATTTTCATTGTTTGTGTGGTGCACCTTCTAATTTTTGTCATTAGTTCTTTTATTCAAAAGTAAAATTTAATATAATTAATAATATTTCACAAACTCTGTCAAAATAACCTACACAAACCTACCAGTGCAGAGACTTACTAGTCTGGCTGCAATGATGCCAACTTCTCCATGACCTTATTTTTCATAATAGCCGATATGCATTACAAATTTTCGTTAAATAAGTTTCAGTGAGATCTGCTGAGGTAAAGGGCCCTTAATGATTAAAAAAAAAAAAACATTAATCTGAGTCAGTCAAAGGAAAGACTGTATTATGGTCCAAAAATCATCTTTTATGGCTGTTAAATGTTTTCATCACATTCCTCTGCCCTACAAAACCTCTCAGCTTCTTGCTTCTTCCCCTCTAGCTTTCCTCCTCCCTCCTCACATGCACATGTACATACACAGCATAAATATGCAGCCTTGTGCTGAACTAGCAGTACTTGCTTCACAGCAACATTACAAAACAGTTTAACACATAATCAAAATTCACACACAATGTAAACGCCTTTGTTTCAGTCCTTGTTGTAGTTTCATCTTTCACTGGTTAGACAAAGAGTGAAACAAACCAAATAAAGAAAGAAAAGAGAAACAACCTGTATATTCATATTGAGCTGTATACATTTGCTCTTATTTGTAAACAGAGTCAAAAGATTTTGGAATACCTCAGAAAAATGTACACAACTCCAAGACTTTAACATACAGGTATATGTGTGGTGTTGTGGTTTTGTTTGTCGGGTTTGTCTACTTTCTTTTTTTTTTTTCCTAGAGAACAGCTACAGATGCTGTGGTTTTAATGGTAAAAACACTCTAAAAAGTCTCTCTGTGGATCATGAGGATTAAATCTAGTATACAGTACTGAAGGAGACACAACTGTCCATCGAATGCTGCAGGAAGCGATGTCCGTCTATTATCTATGAACAGATGGTGTGAGTGGTAACCATGTTCCCCATTTTCTGCGTAACCGTTCTGCAGGACTGGCCGCGGTGAAAACCTGAAAATGAACCATACAACAGGCTATTATTCACAAGAAAAATGAACATAAAACAGTAAATCACAACAGCTTCAAATTAATCCCGTAACTTTATCCTTCCATAGAGAACCTTGAATGGAGCTGTACAGCCGATATTTGATTTTACAGTCCCTGGAAACCGGGACTGGGACAATAAGCACACCATTCACTGAGCTATTTCATTGAAAACTGCAGAGTTCCCTCCTTGTGGACCAGACCTATACAGGATCTACAACTTTAGGAAGCAGAGAGGCCTGCAATCAAACAAATCGCTACAGTGTTAAGTTGTAGACCTGTTGGTTGGAAGTTCGAACAGCTTGTGGGAGAGATCTCTTTTTTTTTGTTAGCTTGAAAACCCTTTCTGTCCACCAACAGTACATGGGTGATGGAAAAATCTTCCAACAAATCTCCTACAATATGATCTTATAAGTTTATTTTGCATTACTGGGTTATACACAGCTAAATCCTTTCACAGACTCTGTGTGTGTGTGTGTGTGTGTGTGTGTGTGTGTGTGTGTGTGTGTGAAGAAAAAGAGAGAGAGTGAGAATGAGAGGAGGCTTGAGTGTTTGTGTGTATGCGTTCCTTTTTGTTTCTTTTGTCATTCACTCTCCTTTCTCTTTGGCCCCACCCCATCTCCCACCCACCATTTCCCTCTTACCCCATGCTCTCCACCTCCCCTAAACTTCAACCTTTCCCTACACCTGCCTCTGTCTCTCTCTCTCTCTCTCTCTACACACACACACACACACACACACACACACACACACACACACAGATGATCTGCATTTCCCCCTCTGACACAAGATATGATAAACACAATTACAGGTATGTGCGAGATGTGACCAGTCTCTCAGCCTTGGGTGAACTTAGAAATTATTTGTAAAATGTTTCTTGTTAGTTGCACACTAAGGCATCCTTCAGATTGGGTAGTTGAGCATTCTTGTACACAGAAACCCCCCTCAGACAAGTGTTTCTGCCCTGAACTCCTTACACTCTAAGGGGGCCAGGCCACATTAGGATCACGACTCCTAATGTCCTTCTGCTGTGAGATTTTTTTTTTTTGGAGGGGGGGGGGGGGGGGGGGGGGGGGGGGGGGGGGGGGGGGTAGGGAGGAAGGGTTTTAAGTTTTAGTTTAGAAACAAAACAGATGCAATGAAAACCTTCCCAAATAAGATACTTCAATTAAAGACTCTTTTTTTTTGCCATTAAATTTTGCCCTTTCGTCAATACATTGTAGAATGAACACCAGTTTTAGTCTTTCATTCACCTAGGAACCATTTTCACGGTTTTGTGGTGTCTTTTCCTCTTTACAGAAAAGTTCATGGTCTACCTGGGGTTAAAAAAACAACATGTAATCACCATTCCCAAGAACTGATCAAGAAAACCAGCAAGCAATGATTATGAATACTGGTAAGAACAACTACAAAAATCACCATCACCCACAAGTTTAGCACAGTTTTCTAAACAAAAAAAAAAAAAAAAGGAAAAACAGAAATTTATTTTAACCAAAAAAAAATGAAAGTCGGTAAATACAAACAAAATAACAAAATCAATCAAGCATTTCTGCCAGGTAAATATATCCATTAAATCAAAGCATCAAATAAATGATAAAATGAATAACAAATGCAGCTACAAGACAAGAACTCTGTACTTTTGAATTTAAGCACTGCATTCATTTTCATATATAGGGATCTATGTGGCACATGAATCCCCATGATCACAGAATGTGTGTCATTCACGCAGTGAAACATTCCACAGAACTGTGTTTTTATCTGTGAATTTCACCCTTAAACACAAAGAGGTGGGCTTACTCCCCAATATCCTGACTAATGTGTTTCTGAGTGCCAGATTCCCCCAAGAATCATCAAACAACAAATAACCTTGCTTTCATCACTCAAGTTCCTGAGCGCATGTTTAAGAGGTCTAAGGCAGAAACTACACAATCGTTAGTGTTGAAGACGGATTTCTTTTTTTCAGTGTTTAACCCTTACGCCGCCAACATCGCCAATCAGTGACAACGTGGCTCACCACCGACATCGCCGAAATGCGACCAACTAGGGTTACCTAACTCCCGATACTCTCACTCTCCAAGTTGATGAGATAGAAAACCAGCAATAAACGTCATAGTTGGGGGATGACCTGACCTGTGCTCACAGCCACTTGCTTTGTCAGAGCGCTGTTCAGTTAAGTGTTTTTTTTTTTTTTAATTTTATTCCCATTGTTTTTCCATTCACTATGACGTCACCACTAAACACTTTACGTACTCGACCTTGCTGCGCATTTACCACAGATCAGGTGCTGGAAATATTGAACAGATGGTCAGTTGATCCTATTTCAGATGAAGAATACCCAGATAGAGACCAGGAAACATGGGATAGTGAGAGCTTGACCGAATTGCTGCAAAGTGAGGCGTTGGACGCATGCGAAGAAGACAAGAGATAGACAAAAGACGCAGGTTCACTGCGTGTGCCCAGTGTTTTGCCATTGAGCCAACCAGCAGTGATTGATAGTTGAGAGTATATGTAAGGAGGCGACCCAGACAAATAGTAAGAGCAGTAGAAGGCAATGAACACTGCTGGCTTGCAGGTCGAGGTCGAAAGGGGCATGGCCAACTGACAGGTGTCAGAGGCGAGCAGCAGAGATGTGTTTGAGTGGGAATTATGATCAGTTGAATGGCTCCCCAGGTTCAAGAGACCAACAACAGCACATGAATGACTTTGTCTCCATAAAAAATACAGCTTTCAACAGTGAGAGTGAAAGAGATGTGTGTGTGTGTGTGTGTGTGTTTTGTGTGTGTGTGTGTGTGTGTGTGTGTGCGTGTTCCCTTTTTCTTTCTTTCATGTGTACCTGTTAGGCATAAGAGTGTGTGTGTGGAGTAGTTGGAATTATGGGTTGTTTCTTCCATTTTTCTGTGGGATATACCATATTTTCTGGTCTTCATTTGTGAGTGGAGTATTTTTCCTCCCTTGTTGAGAGTTTGTTGGCATGCTTTCTTCTTTTTTACGCTGAGAAGAAAGATAACCTTCATTTTTTTTTTTTTACATTTTTTTTCCCTTGAAATTACTAAATATTTGAAATGTTGTTTGACTAACCATACTAACATGTTACATGTATAATATAATAACATAGGCATCAACCTATACGGTTTTGTCATATTGCTGTAAGGGAAACGTACAATTTCGGGTCTCTACGGCCATGAACAAGTTTCAATACTGGTAAAAACTGATTTATACAGGCAAATATTAAATCACTGAGGCAAACTGCGAGGTGAACAAATTTTCATAGCAGACAACATGGACTCTTAGCACTGAAACGGGAACGAACTAAGTAGACGATCGGTCATGCACAGAAAACAATTTTTACTATTGTTCCGGTAATCTGCGCATACAACTTCCATGTACGCATTGTTTGAATCGGGAATGGCTATGACACCCCCCCCCCCCTCCCCTCCACCCCACACACACAGCTAAAAAGGCTCGCATGGTAGTGGGTGACACTGCAAGGAGTAGGAAAACCCATCATTAATTTGAGAAAGGGAGATACACTGGCTTGATCAAGCCCTCAGAGAAAGGCCCAGAGTATACATACTACGTTCCATGCCGCAGAGAGATGTGAAAGTTTATGCGTCTGGCCTGTACAATATGCAGGTACATTTTTTGACAAAAACTCATAGCATGTGCTGTTGCAAAGACCAAGTTGTACAAAGCAAGGGATGAACATTTTCCTGTGCGCAATGAAGGCAGAGAAGAAGAAGAAGAAGAAGCAGACCCCGGAGTGATTTCTGCCATTTGTTTCAAGAAGTTCTGCCTGAAACTGAGAATTACATTGTATTCACAGCAATTTTTGTTTATGATTTTTGCGTTTTCCGTAATGTATAAGGTTTTTGGGCTCGGAATAAGGGAAAAAGTACTTTTCAATTGGGAAGTTGTAAAATGATGAAAATTGGGTTGACACCTATGGAATAAAAAGCACAGTGTATCGCCTCCATTTTTACAAAAAATAGCAAGAGAATTGGTTGTTTAGTTCCTGACATATCCGCGTTTCACATATGCTGGTATGAATAACAGGATTTTTTAAAAATGGCTGGTGATGGGGATTCATGTATGCAAAATAGAACGTCTGGCTGTGAAAGGGTTAACTTGGTTGCAATTCAAAATCGGTTCTCTTGTTCTCTGATTGGATTTAACTATTTTAAGAAGTGTATTTACTCAAAGTATGAAAAGAAAGTTTTTCTTCCTTTGACATCTACAGAACTGAAATAAAAAAACACACAAAATAAGAAATCTTACTGAGTGTATGCATGATGAATGAAAAAAGAAAGAAATCCACCACAAAGCTGACAGCTGGCTCACCCTCTATTTTTCTACAATTTGCGAGAATGAGACAGACCAGGATCAATAAATAATCAAAAAACGTTTTCATGTAGTCAAGAAAACGGCCAAAAAAAATCCCAGCAGCCTCCACCAATCTCCAACTCACCAGAGGTGTGAGACTGCCGGGTGGCATGGACATGTTGGTGATGGTTCTGCTGGTGATGACCGTGGTGGTGCTGAAAGTGCTGCTGATCGAAGTGCTGGTTAGCACCACGGCTGTATTTGTAATGGCTGCCGAACATGTCATCCTCAAACAGACCATCATCATCGTTGAAAAAGTCCTCAAAAGCAAAAGCATTACCTCTTTGATTCACCCCAGCTGCTCTGCTGCCATGGTTGCCAAACTGGAATCCTCCAAAGAAATCATCATCCGCATCCGCAAACAAATCATCAAAATTGAAAAAGCTTCCTCCACCACCAAACTTGAACGTGTTGTGATGTGTTGTTGAGCTGATTGTGTTGTCTGAAGTGTTCATCGAAACCCTTGAAAAAGTCGTCGAAGTTGAAGTTGGACTGGAATGTTTGTCCTTGGCTGCCTTCATCTCCAAACTGATCATAGTTCTTTCTTTTCTCTGGATCTGACAGCACCTCGTATGCTGAAAAAAGACAAAACAACAACAAAAAACATGTTCCTAATCTAAATTACAAAACATTTACAAAAGGATATTGCACTAAATAAGAAAAAAAAACAAATCTTTGTAACTGAAACAGTGTCTGAAGAAACCTATCAACTTCAGCTGCCTTACCAACCATACTGCAGCTCTGTTTTACCAAATCTTGTCTGTTTGTGTGGTACTCTACTTCAGTTTTGCTCCCAGCAAATAACTCCATAACTTAAGATAATCACCTGACCCCACAAACAATCCCGTCCAACTTGATAAGGAGTTACCCATTGCCTTTGAGTTATCTTGCGCGCGCACGCGCACGCATACACACACACAAGCAAAAAGAACCTCCTGCAAAACAGCTCTCTCTCTGTGTCTCTCTTCTCTCTCTCAGTGACAGTCACACACATTTCTTGTGAACAAAAGCTTGTCAAACCAAAAAATCATCTCCATTTTGTAATTTACAATGTTAGAGCAACAAAAACATGGTACCTTTTAAGGCATTATTTTAGTCGGTACAACTGAAGTCTTCATTTGTATGTTATCTCTAACAATAGAGAGATCTATTGATAGATGAGTCTTCTCTTTGCCCACCCACCTCCTCCTTAGCCATCAAGTGTGTGTGTGTGTGTGTGTGTGTGTGTGTGTGTGGTGTGCATGTGTGTGTGTGTGTATGACAAAAAGAGAAGGGAGAGAAGAATGGGTACAGACATATGGCGTTGTGGATGTGAGCCTGTGACTTTCTGTCGGCAGATTCAGCTTACAATTTAGATAAAGGGAAAAATATGTGCAAATAACTTTGTTGGTTTTAAGTTTCACAAGATATCATAATTTTCATACAAAAAGATGAAATTTCTAAAGTATATTGTTTGGTGAATGATACCAGAAAAAAAAAAAACAGAACTGTACTATTTGTTTTTAGTACCCACGTGTACAGTTTATCTATCAATATCTTCTTTTTACCTTTAGCAATCTTCACAAACTTTTCCTCAGCGCCTTTGTCTTTATTTTTGTCAGGGTGATATTTCACAGCCAGTTTTCGGAAGGCTTTCTTGATATCTCTGTCAGAAGCATTTCGTGAGACTCCAAGGATTTTGTAGTAATCTTCAGCAGCATAACTGATAGCACTCAGCACCGCACAAACTCCCCAAAGCAGCAGCAGTTGGTCACACTTGAAATTCATTGTGGAGCGTTGATCCTATGGCCCATTCACAACTCTGAGATTCGTGGTCTTGCTGGTCTCTCACTGGCTGTAAAAAAAAAATTCAAAATTTTAAAAATGAAATACAATAAATCAAGTGAAACACAACCGATTTTTCTTTTCAAACATATATTTGAAAATAACAAACCATACATATACAATGATGATATCATATGAAAGCAAAGGCCAAAAAAATAAGGTGGAGAGGGAAAGGGGGGGTGGGGGGGGGGGGGGGGGGGGGTGGAGGGAGGGAGTGGAAAAGGAGGGGAGAATGGAAGGGGAAAAATTAACAAAAGAAAGCATGAACATAACATTCTCATCCCCGATTCATCCTGAATTATGAATTGCTGATTATAAGCAAAATTAACACGTATAATCACTTATTTATGCATTATTATAATCCTTTTAATGATATTTACTAGACCAAATAACTGAATTAAGGTTCTGAAATAATTGTAATCATTACTTCTTTCAGTTACATAAAACTTTCTTTTTTTTTCCTCAACAAAGAGTAAAAGATTCTAATCTTACTCTTTCTTTACAACATACAAGCCATGTACTCGGCATCAGGAGCTCTCCTATGAAAGACTGACTCTACCAAGTTGCCATGGACCTTTCCACCTAATTAGCAATTCTTGTTCTATATAGTGGCTTCAGAGACGGATCCCTATGCAAAACGCAGATTGCTGTGTGATCTCTTCCTGCCCGATCTATGGAGTATAATCATTCATGTGTTATAAAAAATGGGGAATACTCTTAACGATCCCTAAGATATGTGTGTGGCTTGAGTTTGACAATACAAATTCAAATGTAACACACACTACAGCTATTACATAGTTCCTTGCTGACAATGATAACATATTTCACAACTCTGCTACAAACTTTTCAAATCCAAACTTTTTTTAACCTTCAAATTAATGACGATGAACCCCGCATTACTTAGGTTGGTGTCAGCTGTAAAAAAAAGATTGTAAGTAGGTTAGTGTCGGCTATAAACAAAACAAACAAAACTTCCAACAATTTTTCCTTTCTTTATTCTAACACAAAGTTATATCTTTGTCTCATATTTAGGTTTTACCATCCGCCTCCTGATGGTTCTGTCTTCTTTATGCAACTTGTGCTGTTGTAATTTACCAGTATACTTATCATTACCAGCCTGATAGAGTGGTAAGGCCGCTCACTGTTGGCTGGGCTATAGAAATGACTTGCGTTGAACTTACCATCACCATGGTCAGCATCTTTGTTGTTTTATATCAATTATTTTAGCTTCTATAGTTCCAACTTTCCTACAAGTACAATTAATATAAGTACATCTATCTAGAACAAAAACAGAATAACTGCACCTCCAAAAGAAAGAACAAATTACAATTTGTCAATTTGTTATGTTCTTTCACTTGGCATAATTCTCTTTTTGCTCTTGTGTCAATATCCACCTGCAGTCACTTGACTTGACTTGACTTGATACAACTTGAGGCCCTTTTTGGGCCTGTTCGTTGGTCCTAGTTTTACTGTCTAAAGATTTTCACATGCTCGGGAATATACATGTCCCTAACTTAAGTCAGACACTAAGGCTCGTAAACTGTCTTTAGTTGTTTCCAGTGCTGGTCCAAAAGACTTTTGAAAGCATTCAGCGAAAGGGCTGAGACCACTGTGTCTGGCAAACTATTCCAGCAGGAAACCACTCTGTAGGAAAAAAATTTGATCTGATATTTATTCTTGATCATTGCTTCTGCAGTTTCAGAGAATTTCACCTATGGTCAGTGGTAGTAGCTAATTTGAAGACAGGAGCACTTACTTTGTAGTAGCCATTCAGATATTTAAAGACTTCAATGATATCGCCTCTGAGCTGTCTGTGTTTTAGGCTTGGTAGATTTAGTACCTTTAGTCTCTCTGAGTAAGGCCTATCTTTCAAATGACTGAGGAGTCTAGTTGCTCGGCGCTGCACATCTTCTATTTCTCTGCAAAGCATTTTCTGGTAAGGCTGCCAGACACATTGCCCATACTCTAACAGTGGACATACAAGGCTTTTGAACAGCTGGCTGCAAGTCTGTTCTGAAAGATAATCAAAGGATCTCCGAATCAACCCCACCATCTTGTTGGCTTTGGCTGTGACTTGTGCCACATGATCTTCAAATGTGAGGTTTTCATCTATTGTTACTCCCAGATCTCTTTCCAGTTTGCTTTCGGCCAGTGATGTTGTACTCCGCTCTCCTTCGGTTTTTCCATTCATGCTGTATGATGCTGCCAATTTCTTATTGCCTAGTTTCAGAACACTGCATTTTTGTGGATGGAACTTTAGTTGCCATTTATCTGACCATATTTGGAGTTCATCCAGATCAGCTTGCAGTTCCTTTGCTCCCATCTCAGTATCTGTTCTTGTAAATACGCTCGTATCATCTGCAAACATCTTTACAGAAGTCTTGACTTTACGTGGTAGATCATTATAAACATGACGAAGAGGAGTGGTCCAAGAACGCTGCTTTGAGGAATGCCACTTGTCACTTCAGCTTCTTGCGATTTCACACCGTTGACAACGACACTCTGCCTTTCTGTTAGTTAGGAAATCTTTGATCCAGTTCAAGGCTTTTTCATGTATTCCAAATGCTGAAATCTTTGCTAGGAGTCTACAGTGTGGTACAGAGTCGAAAGCTTTCTGATAGTCCATGTATATGATATCAACACTACCTCCCTCATCACTAATGTCTGTCCAGGTATCCATGACTTCCAACAGTTGCGCGTAATACACGACCTTCCTGGAACAAAGCCATGTTGGTCTTGACTGATCAGTGAATTTTTCTGTAAATGATCCATTACTTGCATTCAAACGATCTTCTCCATTACATTACAAACCACACAGGTCAGGCTTACAGGTCTATAATTGCTTGGCGTCATCTTGCTGCTTCCTTTCTTGAATATCGGTGTGACATTTGCTCTTTTCCAATCCTTAGGAACTTGACCTGTATCTACAGACAGACTGAAAAGATGTGCCAGTGCTTGAGACAGTTCGGCAGCGGCGCTTGCCAAAATACTAAGTGGTATACCATCTGGACCTGGGGCTTTGCTGTTTTTAAGAGTTTTGAGCAGTTTACGAACCATTTCAGGCTTAATCGTGATATCTGTGAGTGCTTTCTCAAAGTCATACATTGGTGGATCTGGGATTGGTCCTGAGTTTTCATTGGTAAAGACACTTTGGAAGAAATGATTTAATTATTCTGCTTTTTTCCTTGTCATTCTTGGTCTTTGAACCATCTGCCTTTCTCAGATCTGATATTCCTGGCCTTGATGTTTTTGACTTCATGAAGTTCCAAAAGCATTTGGGGTTTGTGTTTGCTTCTTCTGCCACTTTGTGTTCTAAGTTTCTTTGAGTCTTAGACATTCCTTTCTTGCTGGGATATTCTCTGTTTTATAAATCTGGTATTCTTTCCCGGCTTTTGTTTCCTTCCATCTTCTGAAAAGTCTATGCTTTTTCCTGACTGACTTCAGTGTGCCCCTGTCCATCCAGTTCTTTCCTTTCCTGTCTGAGCTATGTGTTAATGGCGTTGACTTTTCTATTGCATTATACTATAGATATGGGCTTTGATTTTCTCCCATGTTTCATAGGCTGATAAATTTCTGTTTCTTTTTCCCACTCGATGTAGGCAAGTTCACTTTTAAGTTTGTCTACATCGGTTTTTTGACAGTTGTATCTTGGAGCTTGACGAGTGCTTTCAAAAGAGCAGGATAAGTTGATGAGGAGGGACAAATGGTCACTCTTTCCAAGTCCTGCTTCAGTTCTAATTTCATTGATCATGTCATCTCTGTTGGTAAAAACAAGATCTAGCGTATTAGCTTTTTGTCCCTCTCTGTATCTTGTTGGTTCTTTCTGGTGCTGCAATAAAAATGCATCCTTAGTTGCCCTCAAGAAGCTTGTTGCTTGGTGACCAGGTCCTGCATCACTTCTTTCTAAATTCCAGTCAATCTCTGGGAAATTGAAGTTCCCCATTAACAGTACATGAGCTTTGTATCTCCTACTTTCAAAATCAAATCGTTTAGCTTTTCTGTGTTCTCAGATGTACTATTTGGGCTTCTGTAAATGGGGCCAATGACAAGAATGTTCCCATTCTCTTGTTGGCATTCAACGAGTATATGCTCTAAGAAAATGCTTGCTATTGTATCACATTTTGATGGTTTGAGCTCACTCCAAACATAGATTGCAATACCTCTGCCTTCTTCATTCAGATTATGAAAAATCTGATAATCACTCAATGTTATTTCACACTCTTCTATGGTGTATCTCTTGGTCTTGGGTTTTACTTCCGTTATACCAATTATATCAGGTTTGTGTATTTCAATCAATGCTAACATTTCAGAACGTTTGTTCATGCACTGGTCTGTGTTGTGTGTATAAGCAGATACAATTTTCCCAAAAATTTCCTTTCTTTACAGTATTTGAAGAACCTGAATCTGAAGAAAATTAACTTAAATTTGGAATATGATTAGGATTAAAATTATTTACAGTCTTTCCTACTGTTATTCTTCAGTTCTTTTCCCTGTGGGCTTTTCCCGTTGGGTACTTGCCGACGTTGATTACTTTCCCGTTTTTCCTTATCCAGTGGGCAATTTGCGATCGTCACCCCACAAAACCAGCTAGATCTATTCAGTTTAAAAACCGAGTCCGAGTTTAGATAACAATCTTGCTTTGGCTGGTAAGTCATACTGCCAGCAACTTGGTTATATTGATAATACCTTCACAACTTGGAAGTTAAACACACACACACACACACCTCTTTCTCACTGAACAGTAATATTCTTAATGTTCACCTTTCATCATTTGATCAGTTTAGCTCTCCTGCTAGGAAGTATGTAATTATAAATCTATGATCTTGGCTAGGCCTACTGTCACACTACTGACTTTTAACTCTTTATTTTGTCTCATGCAGTCATAGTCTGAGTGCAATCCAAATGATAATGCCCTTCTTCTCTTCCAATCCAGCTTTCGGCAAGGTTCTTCATGAACGTTGATGTCCAGTAATTGGCCAAATTAACTCCTGGGAGCGAAGAGTAGGTGGCTGGTGTTTTTTTTTTTTTTTTTTTTTCCCTGAGAAAATGTTTAAAACCATTTGGTTGGACTGCGCATCAGCAATGGAGTACTGACCCAGTGTAGATTACTAAAGTTACAAACGTTTCCAAAGATTCTCATCATCATCATCATCCAGTTAACGTCCACAGTCATCGTGTTGACTATTCTGACGCTTATGAATGTGGGGGTTGACGCAGCACAAAAAAAAAAAAAAAAAAAAAAAAAAGCTGTGGTTTAATGTAATTTACTTACTCTTGACACAAACATGTCAAGAGTCTTGCCTCGACTACTGTATCGGGCAGGGCATTCACTCCTTTATTGTACGTGGGTAAAAGGACCCCTGTCGATACAAGGTTCTGCTGAGTGAGTGAAGTGAAATTTCAAAAGAAATTTCTTTGAAAAGATATCAAATATCCTGAGGATGCCAGACCAGACCTTCCATCAACATTTGCTGAAAATTTGATTTTGAAAATAATGGTGCCGTTTGCAACCTTAGGCTATGTCTCATCATGTGACTAAACCGCCAACAATCCAGTAACATCACCTTTAACCCGTTTGTGACACCCCTCTAAGGACTAAGTAGAAAAAAAAAAGACTTCTCTGACACAGCCTTCAGTTTCTATATATTAAAACACGCAAATTTATCATCCTCTCAAATATCAAACTTTTCTTTCGTTACCTGCAAATCGAAAAGCAGATGGCGTTTTTCACTCTGGTCTTCGATCGGAATCGATGTTGTCTTCGAATAGCTCGATCATGAATAAATCGTCAACGACTTGCCATCAAATTCCTTTGCATGTCTGGATAAAACAGGCAAAGTTAATTACTTGCTTACTGTCCTCAAAAGAATTCTTGACGTTTGTCAGCAAATAAGCAGCCGGCTTCTTATGCAGTCCGATCTCAGTCGCCAAGTGATGAAATTCTCTCAATGACACGTTTCGATTCGTTAGAAGTACTTTCACGAGATGCGATGTTTTGGTTGTGTACACGACTTTCTTTGCTATTGGCTGATTTAGTCACGTGAGCTAAAAACAGGGGCCATAATGCAAACACAGAAAGCATGGCGGAAGACTTACTTCCACTGATTGGATACAACGCTGGAGGAGAAGACAACAATGATTCTGATTCGGACAGCAACTCTTGTGTGTGCTTTTGGGTTTCGATTTAAGACATTCCCACACTTAATGATGTATTTTCAATTCATCTTCTGTGCATTTAACAACATGCTTGCGAATGCAATAATTCGGAACAGTTTAACTGACACACTAAAAACTGAAAACGGTAAAACCATTCGCTACTCGGACTTCTCAGTCTCCTGTTCAGTCACAGAGCCTTGAAGCCAAAGTCAGGCCTGTGGCATGGGGTTAATTCTTAGAAGAGCAGGTTATTTTCATTATTCTGCAAATTGTTATCACTGCATTCAGCGTTTCATTTGTTTTCATATATTACTGTAGTTAGCATTGCAACATTTCTTGTTCAAGTTAGCATTGCAGCATTTCTTGTTCAAGTTACCTGTGTGCACCCTTTTCCTTTCCGCCCATGCATGCATGCAAGCAAATGTTAATGAGCTGTCATTGAATGGATTCAGTAAAAGCTTTTTGTTTTTTAATGCATAAACTGATGTTGAATGTCAGAGTCATGAAAGTTCTTCCTAAAAAAAATTGGTTAACTCAAAAATGAGTAGGTCACCAGTGTGCATGTTAAAAACAGAAAGTGCGACAAGTTAAAAGATTAAAGAAAAATGTTAATACACTTTAATGTTAGATATATAATTTTGTTTTATCGAGCATGTAAATGTCAATAGCGCATGAAAAATAGTTTCTGATGATTAAGAGGAAATATAACATTGTGTCAGAACATATATCAATCATCCAGAATGATATAAATAAACAGAAGCAACATCATGACTGGAATTTACTTCTTTTTTTTTCTTTTGTCACAGTTTCTCTTCCACTTTAGTGGCATATTCCCCATGCTGTGCATTGAGGCTCTTTATCCATAGTCACACCCAAGTTATCCACACACAACCCTGGCACTAGCAATCCACACAGAGAGTCAATATCAAAAACTCATCATGAGTTGAGCCACCAGAAGAGACGTTGCATTGCTGCCAGATCATTTTGGTGGTTTTTTTAATGGTGCCTGTTCTGATCCCACATATTCAGGACACTACATACTTGGTCCCATTCTGATGATAGTCGTTGCTAAGTCATGGAGCCAGCATGAGTAAGTGACCCTCTAGAGGGTGCCACCACATCCATCCAGTGACAGTCTCAGGGAACTTGCTGGTAACTAAATTACTAGCAATTTTGACAAAAAATGACCCAGGGCATAAAGATGGAGAGAAAATCCAAACCGAGGTCACTGTGACAACTGTCAGAAAAGGGTATCACAGAATATGAATGTGTGTGTGTGTGTGTGTGTGTGTGTGTGTGTGTGTGTGTGTGTGTGTGTGTTTTATGCTGATTTAGGATGATGATGAGAATGATGAAGATGAAGCTGGGGAGTTCCAATCTGGCCTGAGACAGCATATCATTTTACGCTCATTTGATAATCCTGGCATGAGCCACGACTGAGAAGTACGGACACTTGCAGTATTGGTCATGCAGTTTGAGCGACACTGTCAGAGACATAATCATTTCATGGATCAAACTTGCATGTTTGGTCCCAGTCTTCCCAGTTGATCCATAATAAACTGAGCTGTGGGTAGGAGCCAGACATGGGCTGAAAAATTCTGTAAAAATAAATGGCTCTAATGAGAATTGCACCCAAGACCAGCCAGAATCCATCAGTTAGTCATTTTAACATTTGTGCAAAGTAATGTTTACCTGTATTTAATGATCCTGAATGTGACTGCACATTGACATTGATTAACAATAAAAAGAAATCATGTCATGTGATGAAGTTGGTGTGACATTTCATAACTACTGATAGTTGACTCACAAAATATGCAAAAGGAGAGTAACAAAGTAGGAATAGTTCAGAAAAACAGTTATTCATATAGATGAATAAATATTTCATTATTGTGTAAGTCAGTAGTCTGTGATTCGCATACATCCAGACTGTAAGAATTGATATGGCACCCAAAATACCAGTTATTAAATCACAATCTGCTGGACAAGTATAGGGAAGAAATACCAAAATCATTGAAGATTGTGAAGGTATGAACCATCAAGACATTAATATTGCTCAATTTATAATAAATGAAAAAAAGGTGTATGAAAGAGGACCTGATCTGTATGCAAATTGACAGTTAGCGGACATAGTTGAAATCACACCTGTAGATTTACAGCACGAAGCCATGCTACTGCATAAAATCTCCCCAAAAGAGCGGGCACCCTTAGCCCAGAGAGAAACTCCGTGTGTGATGTGTTTGCATGACACCACTGTGCGCGTTAGTGTCTGTACCATGTGTGTGTGTGTGTGTGTGTGTGTGTGTGTGCGGACACTTGTAATGCATGTGTGTGTGTGTGTGTGTGTGTGTGTGTAGGTCGTGTGTGTGTGTGTGTGAATGTGACTTGCTTCATCACCTTTCTTCCCTCCCCCTCCCCCATCCACCACCTACCTTTCTCCAAACCAAATCCTTAAATTCACTGTACAGATTCCACACCTTACTGTTCCCAATACAAAGGATTGGCTTAGTAATCTATTTATCTATCAGATTGTTTAGTTATTCTCTGTGTTTCTTGTTTCCTGGCATGCCTACTATCTATTCATTACAAGAACATACAGAATGTCAATTGGTAAAAATTTTGTTAGATTTTATTTTGCCCATAAGATGATTACTAAGTAAGTTAGTCTTTGTTTTGGGGTTTTTTAATTATTTTTCATGCATCATTCTGTGATAGTTTATAATAACACTAACAGAAAATTTCACATGGGTATATATGCTGCAGTCTGATAACCATAATGTTATTATATGTCGTCTTTATTTTTAGTTGAAAGGTTTATAGCTGGATTGATCATGGCCATTTGTAATAATGTAGTTCATTTATTTATTCATTTGTTTATTTCATTTATTTATGTATAATTTGTTTAACTGATAGTTTATTTCATTTATTTATGTATAATAATTTGTTTAACTGATGTGTAGATCTAGTTGCAAACTGATGTGTAGATGTTTGAAAGTGCATGTGTTTTCATGATGTTTCGGTGGTAGTGTCAAATTACTGCCCCCCCCCCCCCCCCCCCCCCCCCCCCCCCCCTCCTCTCTCTCTGTAATGAATAAAACTATGAGCAGCATTGAAACATGAATAAAATAAGAAAAGTGTAATAACACCAGCAACAGAAGTTTAAGGAATAAACAAAAGACATATATTGTATTTAGACATATCTTGATTGATTTTTCTAATTTTTTCATTTGTTTATGTGAACGGAACTGGACCCCCATCTTTTTTATTTTGAAATTTGATTTTGTATTTTGTTTGCATTGCTTTAAGAGCTTGCATGTCATTTATGATGACTTTATTATGGCCATTTTGGTTGGCCAGACTATTTATAAAAGCAGCATTTCTTGATTTATTTGCTAATTGATTTGTTTATTTACTCATCTCGTTTTTCATTTGTGTCTTTCATACGCATGATCTGGTATAAATGTGTCAGCTTGTGAGATAACTATTTAAATGTTTTGTTCCTGATGAAAAAAAAACATTATTTGTGTACCTTTTTTGTTGTAAACTCACACAAACACACACACACACACACACACACACACACACACACACACACACACACACACACACACACACACACACACACATACACACACCAGAATAGCTAAAGCCAGTTTGTTCTGAGAAAGCATTTAAAAGATTTGTGTAAAACTGTGTTGCAAATGAAGAATGATTAGATGACATAATTTTAAGTAAGAGTAATAATGAAGATAATGTAATAATCGTAATAATAAAGAGCACCTGCAAGTGACAATTAGTAATCAAAAATAAGAATCCCACAAGTAAATTCCTCTGTGTGTGTATGGTGTGTGTGTGTGTGTGTGTGTGTGTGTGTGTGTGTGTGTGTGTGTGTGTATGATATTTCTTCCTATATTTTTTAAAAATTTTCAACCCAATCTGATTCTCTTGTTTAAAGAATTTTCTTCGAGTCTGAAAAACTTAAATGCTCAGGATTGTGACAATTTTTGATTACCCAACCACATGGGCAGCCACACTCCGACTTCGGGGGGGGGGGGGGGGGGGGGGGGGGGGGGGGGGGACTGACAGTGTTATGCTAGGACTAGGAGCTTGTCACAACTGAAGACAATTCCCACATAACTATGCAGAGCATAACAACATTTTGATGTAACCTTGGTGGGTTCTAGCATATGTCAGTTGGCCTGACACAGCCAAGAAATTAGCTTTCCCTTTGAGTCATTTCTTTTTATTTTCTGATGAAAAAACAATCAAGGGGGTAAAGCAGGTATTCATCATTTCAAAATGAATATGCGTTAACATTGTTTTGGCAGTAGAATCGCTAACCTCTGCAACTTGCTGTCACCTGAACTTCAGATAACACTTGTCACATTAAAAAATCTCTTTAGCTGATATGCAGACTTTAGCGCAATACTTTTTTGATGTCAGTGATTGATTGACATTTACTGATTCAGTTAGAATGTGCAACTTGCAGACCTTTCATAGAAAACTCCTAAAGAACATGAAGCTTAAGCTTGAGCCAGTCGGTATTCTACTACTACTGTTACTACTGTTACAACTACTTCTGCTTCTACTAATGATAATGGAAGTCAGAGATTTTAACTTACATTTGATAACGCATTTATGATTAATGAACATTTGCAATTAACCCATATTTGATAATGTAGTTATGATTAATTGACATTTGCTGGATTTGGAATGTACCAGGCAACTGGCAAACTTTTGACTAGTTTTATAGAGCTTTTTTAGAAAAGGATGTTGGCTTAAGTTTGAGCCAGTCCTGCTACTCTCCTGCTACTGATGATGATAACAACGAATATACTCCTGCTAGTAATGAATGACTGCGTCATATTTATTAAGTTAATGATATATAACAAATTATGTCAACCAGCTCTCATGGCACAGTGGTTAGTATCATGTAATAGTATCAACCATTTGAAGATGGGGGGTTTGTCAGCTTGAGTTCCATCAGACGCAATTATTTGGAATTTTTTTTCACTCCCAACAACCACCTGCCCACAGTTGAGTGTGCTGTTGGCTCAGATAGGAAGACAGGAGCCACAGGGTAGAGTTTCATTACTGAATCAATGGATCCACTTCTCAGAGAGTTGCTCGGCTTCCTGCAGTGTCTGAATCTTTTTGGGCTAGTTGACTCATATTCTCTGATCAGAGTGGAACTCCGTCTTCATCGTCGTCGTCCCCATCTCTTTGATCGTCATTAAAAAAAAAAAAAAAGATGATTACAAGAAATCAGCAAAAGAAAAAAATTACACCTGTAGTCGCTGCAGTTTAAAACCTCAAAAAAGATAAATAAATGAATAGAATTCTGCAACTTTCATCCCCTGCTGTTGTAGTGACCTAATTTTGTTATTTCCTTTCCAGATTCTACCCGTGGTGGTTTAGGCCAAAGCTGTCAGTATTCTAGACAGTGAGTGCATGGGGGAGCTATCCTAGGATGAACGGAGTGGCTCCTTTTTCAGTGGATGCTCGCTCATACTGGTTCTGCAGCTAAGCCATTATTGTCGTCAATAAGGGGTTTATTAATAATCGGTGGTGGGTGTGTCCAGTGTAAAGTGGATCAGAGCTGGCACAACTGAACACCATCATCAAAGTAAAGTAACTCGCTAGCATTGCATTGTCTCCCCTGCTAATCCGCCATGACAACTTGATACCGATTGTTCCCTGAGAACTGTAGTGGGTTGTTTCTGTGATTGAGCGTGGCTGTGTTAAAGGAGCAGGAATGCGCAGAATGAGAATAATAGGATGGGATTGCAGATGAGGAGACTGCAAGGAAAAATCGATTGATTGATTAAGTAATTTAGTAATAATTGATTAATCAATTAATCAATTGGTCAATCCAATCAATCAATCTAAGATGTGAATAACAAGGCCTTTAGCTTAAAAGATATTATTTGCTTGCTGAATTTTTTCCTTCCTTTTTTATGGACGGAAGGCAGATTTGATTGGTACAGTGTTGTCCAGAAGTAGCAGCTTTGCAAAGATCCCTTTGTTTGGTTTCCCTTTAACAGTTCTTTATGTTGTTCTGTTGTTTTATTCTGGGCATGGTTTGATGGTTTTCACAGCTGTGTTTAGAAATGACAACCAAGCATGTTTTGCAAACTTTCAATTTCAAGCACTTTACTTAACATTTTTTTTCTTTTTTTTATGAATCATCATAGTTTAATCGTTGAGATGAGGGTGGTGCATGCTTTGTTGCAAATTTGATTTTTGTTTTTGTTTTCCAGCCATTTATTATGCTTATTTGTGAATAAGATCCCTTTTGTACAAAATTCCAAATGAATTGTGCGCACAGGTGTCTAGAAAATAGGTACATTAAGTTTTTATCTGTGTAATATCCCAAATGAGCTGCCTATCAGTATCAGCTGAGTGATAAAGTGATCAAAGCCTTTTGTCTTAATATTTATATCATAATTTTGTTTTGATCGCTGGAAAAATTAAACTGCAATAGTAAACAGAAAAACTATGGAAAAATCAGGACATATCATTGTATATAATCATTTTTATTTTAAACAATGCCTCCTCTGAAGACATACTATATTACTAGAATGAAAGTCAATGAAACAGGATCATCTTATTGAACATGTCACTTAAATGATTTACAGAAAAATTAAAGAAAATTCTCTGTGTATGTGTGTGTGTGTGTGTGTGTGTGTGTGTGTGTGTGTGTGTGTGTGTGTGTGTTCACGCACAGGCACAGAAACATAACACAGTCACACACACACACACACACACACACACACACACACACACACACACACACACACACACACACACACAAGCATGCACACACATGAATGCACATGCACAGGTGAGCATCCATGTACGCTCACTTGTGCACGTACACGCACAGACACACACTTGTATACATCCACTAGTAGGATTAACTTATGAGGATAGCATTGGATAGGATAGTGTAGATCTTCTTTTATGTACACAGGCTGGTACTCCGTGGACACCCCTGTATAGACAGGCAAGGATTAATCCCACCTACCCAACAAAGGGAGTGGAGCTGTTTTGTGTGTATGACTGTTTTCTCCTCCTGCCATTAACACAGCCATACTCCAGCTTTGGGGAGGGTAGTGTAGATGATTTTCAAGGTTGAGGATCTGGGGTCATCTTCAAGGTCTTAACAGAGCACAGAAAACATGTAGCCACTGAACCTGAGGCATTTCCGTGCCTTAATGGTAAATGGTGTGAGTACTGAAGGTGCCCACCATAAACATGCTGCTGCTGTGAGGAATGAAGAAAACCAGAGGCTGAAAGTATGAGCAACATTCTTGCCCATTGAAGACAGGGTATTTGTGTCCGTTTCATTGCTTTTGTTGTCATCCATTTGAGTTCAAGAAATTAAGTGATTTCAAGAATCGTCGTGAAGGTCATGCAGTTTGCATTTGAAGAATGCATAAAGTTTCATACAAATGTCATCAGAAGCAAAGAAATGAGGACAATGTGAGCCCACGAATCTGAGTGTGGACTATTGAATTAATTTGCCATTATTTGTTTGCTTGAGTGTACCAGTGTCATTTGTGATGCTAACAGTACAAAATTGAACACATGTCCAGCAGCGGACAATGCCGCAGGGGGCGGTCACGAGGCGCAGCCGGTGGACGCAGCGAGGAGACGAGGGGGGAGGATGAACGATGGGGGTGATCAAAGGAGGAGGACTCAGAGTCTCACTTTCGACACATCTCTTCCGGGAACGCACTCTGTGAGTCACTTGTGTTGTGCTGTGTATGCTATGTTGACAGTGCTATTTCAGGGATTTGAAAAAATCATTGCCTGAATCCCAAACTGGGGAATGTGTCCAAAGTTTCATTTCATATGCACACACACACACACACACACACACACACACACTCACACTCACACTCTCACTCACAGGCACACACACACACACACACACACACACACACACACACACACACACACACACACACACACACACACACACACACACACACACACACACACACACACACACACACACACACACACACACACACACGCACACACGCACACACACATGCACACACACACACACACACACACACACACACACACACACACACACATAAGCACCCCTAACTTCTAAAAGGTGGGGATTCTGGTAGCACCCATTGGAAAGAGGGAGGTCAAGTGCAGCTAGGTACTCGGTGGTAGGTAAGTACTCAATGATAGGTAGGTACTCAGTATTAGGTAGGTACTCAAGGTCTGACCAGCACATTGGGCTAATGCATAGGTCAGACATCTGCTAAGTCATAGCCACGAGACCCTCTTCTTAAGTTCTCTCATTGCAAATCATTGCAAATTCATTTGATCCATCAGCCTTAAATCATGCACAGAGTGGTATCAAAACTTTAGCGGATTTGGTGTAGCGTGTATGGACTGGTCCGCACACAGTGACACAATGTAGATGAAACTGTAACTGAAAACAGTTGGGTCAGAGAATCAAGTTTATATGTGGCTGGCTTCGTGACTAAGCAGAGATAATGGACTTAGTAGGTGGTGTTTGCTGATATAAGATTGGTAGGGGCACAGCAGTGGCAGTGCCACTGATTGATGGATAGTCTTATGGTGATCTGATGATAGTTGACATCTCCCTTGGTCTGCTGATGCTGAGGCTGTGACACAACACTTCTAGATGGACACGGCTAGATAAGTGTGAACTTTTTCACTGGGCAACTGGGCAGGTGGATCAAAAATGGTTTTCACAGGTGGCAAGTATCAGAATCAAAAACAAGTTCAACAGACTGGCAAGAAATCGTGAGCAAGCAGCCTCATCTTTCATGCTGTGCAGTGCTCCTGTCAGAATGGGATTATTTTCTTCAGTACAGAGGAAGATGCTATGGGTCTCTATTTCTTGCCCATTCATCCCATCTCTCCCTCCCTAACCCTCCCCCCCCCCCCCCCCCCCCCCCCCCCCCCCCCCCCCCCCCTTGGCCCCTTGCCCCATCCCATCTCTCCCTCCCCATTCACCCCCCCCCCGCCATTTCTTGCCCATTCATCCCATCTCTCCCTCCCTAACCCTCAACCCCCCCTTTCTCTCCGGGGTCCCCATGTTTGTTTATTGTCTTGAAACTTTTTAAGATTGCAACAAATAATGAAACAAGGCTACTGTGTAAAGAAAATACAAAATCAAACAGTTGTGCCAGATTTGTCCAAAAGTCTTAGTTATGAATAAAGTTTGATGTGTCTGTGTCTGTTTGTATGTTGTTGATGTTTACGACTGTTATGATCTTTGACCCAGTCCACAGAGGATTAGAACATAGATTCAAACATCCATGCACACAGGTCACAGTTTTGTTACCAAAGTCATTGTCATCGAACTAAGTTTAAATCAGTTTCAAACTCATCTGTGTTTTGGGTCAACAATGTTCTGTGCTGCCAAATCATGGCCAGCTTTGTTCAATGCACTGCCCTCTGTCACTGTCACTTATTGTTTTTTGCCACTCTTGAGATAAGATGAAAAACAAACATGTAATGGCTCATTTTGACGCACATTACAAATGACACCTGCTGGATAGAGAACACAAGCTACAGGCTTAAAACAAGGTGGCATAAGACACCCAGCATTTCTGAAGTTACCCTTATGGAAATGCAGCTTTAGGGTTTCTTCCCACTGTTGCATGCTGATTTCGCTATTGTTTCCTTGGGAACAGTATCTAGGTGACGACCTGGAGGACGTGCGAGGTCGCACCTTGCACGAGGACAACGAGCTGGTGACCTTGCCGCTGTTGCCACTGCCAGGTGTGGTGTTGGTGCCAGGGCAGGTGATCCCTCTGCACCTGTTCCAGCAGCAGCTCATCGCCACGATTCGCCGCCTGGCTGACACTGACAAGACCTTTGGTGTGGTCACTTACAGGTGGGTATGGTCTTGGTTTAGAAGTTGAACACAGATCTGGATGTGATTTAGATCATGTGAAAGTCTGTGTGAGATGATACTGAAACTAAAGACTAGCACTTGATAGCGACTGTAAAGTTGGTGGAAAGGTGGAATGGAACATTGTCACAATGTACTTTGATTTTTTTTTTTTTTTTGTTTTAATGATTGAATAGGAATTTTTAGTTGATTGAATTTTTTTTTTTTTTTTTTATCGTACTTCAGGGAAAGAAGAAGAAAAAAGTGTTTTTGTGAAAGTTTTATTCTTTTCAAACAGTTGCACCAAAAACGTATTCACCACGTCTGAGGCCACCATGAACAGCGGTTACTGATAAATAGTTGAGTAAGTGAATGGATAGAGGAGTAAAGACTTGGGAAGAGGGGTATATGGATGGGACCTAGCAGACGACCTGACTAGTACATCAGCTCACAATGATACTCGCACTTCCACACCCACACTACTTAGCAGCCCCCTGCATTTTTTCCTTCAGATTTTTTTTTCCATGTTAATCTCTTCTTTTCCCATTTATAACACACTTGTGTGCATGCATGTGCACACACACACACACACACACACACACACACACACACACACACACACACACACACACGCTTGCACAAAAGAGGAGGAGGAAAATGATGGAATTAGCATGTTAGTTTGGGTTTATTTTTCTCTGTCTCTGTCCCTCTCTTCTCTGTCTGTCTCTGTCACGGTCAGTCTGTCTGTTGGTCTGTCTGTCTCAGTGAGTGTGTGTGTCTCTACCTCTGTCAGTATCTCTGTCTTTGTCAGTCTGTCTATCTGTTGGTCTCTCTCTCTCTCTGTCTCTCTCACTGTCTCTCTGTCTCTCTCTCTTGTCTCTCTTCCTCACTCTCTCCTCTCCCCCATCCCCCTTTTCTCCTTCTGTCTGTCTGCTTCTGTCTGTCTGTCTCGCATTCTCTTTTTCTGCCACTTTGAATAGTATAATTAGATGTCAGTTGGGTTTATTTAGCTCTTGTTTCTCTCACTGCCTGTCTCTATCTCTCTCTGTCTCTCTCTTTCTCTCAGTTTCTCTCTCTCATCTCTGTTCTCTATCTGTGTCTGTCTCTGTCTCTCTGTCTGTCTGAATCTTTGTTTCTCTCTCTGTCTCTACCCTCCCCCCCCTCCCCTCCCCCCCCCCCCCCCCTCCCCCTCTCTCTCTCTCTCTCTCATCTTTCACACTTTACAATAGTAATGATAATTGAATTTGTTTGGTTTTTTTTTTTCAGCATGGATGCAGATTTTGGCTCAACATTGTCAGACATTGGCTGCACCGCCGAGCTGTTCTCAATGAAGAACGAAACTGACGACGCATCAGGACTGGCAACTCTGAGAGCACTGGCAAGAGGTCGTCAGCGTTTCAAGGTCATTGATACCCGTAGGGAAATGACAGGGTAAGCTGCACACTGACTAGGGATTGGAAGAGACACAGCCTCTTTGAAATTCTTTCTTGCTGTCTGTCTCTCCCTCTTCTGCTGCAGTCATCTTCTAAGACTCTCCATACACATTGCACAAAACGTGACTGTCATATCCACACCTATCTTAGCATATGATAGTTTGAAAACTGGCCTTGCTACAATGTGGATACTTCTAGCCTGCATATTTTCTGAATGGAACTCGTTCTATTTTTTTTTCTATCCTAGCCAGTATAACAGTCAATTGGTGGATGCCTCTTTGTCATGTGAATTGGCATGACTACTAGTCAATAGTCAGTGGAAAGTGACTCTTCTTCTTCTTCTTCTTCTTCTTCTTCTCTTCTTCTTCTTCTTATGTTATGTTATTGAGGGCCCAGCGTCAGTTTGTTGGTAATTACAGCACCTGACTGAAAAACAGAGGGTTCACTATAAACCTAGATCTTGCTGGCAAGGATGGGTTTCCTGTTGTCATATTTCCTTGTAAGCTGCCGTAGAAAGGGGTTGATACTGGAGGGTTGATCATGGTATTGTTCAGGCTTGTACTCCCAACATGTTTTGATTGTGAGTTCTTGCTCCCATAACTTTTCCTTACAAGCTATTACGATGATTTCCGTTTCATTCATCGCTTTCTTTCTGGATATCGTAACCAGATAATCTCCCTTATTTCTATAGCTGATTTCTATAGTCATAGTCCAGACACTTTTGTCTGTACTAGTCAGATAGTGCAATAAATACCAGAGCCTCATTAGAGTTTTTGGGTAAGGTGTTGGACTCTTGCACTACATTTACTTGTATTGTGAGATGGCATCATGCCTGCGGCATTTCTTCCTTCCTTTCTTTTTTTAAAGATGAGTTTGTTGTGGTTTTATTTTGACATGATTTTGTGTATCAGTAAAATTGCCTTTTCCGTCTTAATCTATGATTTGTGCATTATGCATTCCATCAGTCAAGATTTCCCATAGCAATGATTAAAACTGACACCATGATCATGCACATTAAGTCAGTGAACCAGCCCATCAGTTGTCCGAGTCAAAACTGGGAGCAACCGTTCTGCCAGGAAAGATAATTCTTGTGAGACTTTTCATATAAGGAACTATTCCATAAGGAAGTTTCAAGTGAAAAATCATTGCTTATGACAAATAACTATCAGTAGGCTAGAATACTCACCTGATATTTTTCTATGGTAATCATTTTACTATCCACATTTATGGTCAGCTTAACGTCCTCAATCTCCTTCCTTCCATTCCCCCCCCCCCCCCCACACACACACACACACACACACACACCCATGCCACCTCCTCCACCTTTTTAATTCAGTAAGAATTTTTGAAATGATGATAAATGTTCTGTGAAATGCTATCTTAAATAAGATGTTGAATGTTTTCCTGCAGACTAACTTATCTCTCCTCAGCCTCTGAATCTGTTGCAACAGTTTTGGCAAAGAGCCAGTCTACAGCTAACTTTCATATGATGTCTACCAAGTTTCAACAAGTTCATGAACTGACAGTGACCTGTAACCAGCAAACTCACATAGCATATGCATGCATCAGTGATGATCTACTCTTTTCCTCTACTTCATTTCACTTAAACGTCATCCTGCTTGGCACACATGAGGAAAACAAGAACACAGGTTGCCACTCAGCAAAGGACAGTAACAACCCACAACGCTGAACCATCCTTTTCTTCTTCTAATTTCTTCTTCTTCTTTTTTTTTTCATATCCATGCTGTTATGAACATGAGAGCCAGTAGATCTTGTGTTGACACTGAGCATGATGGGGATGATTTCCACATGCAGACCATGCGTTAGAGTGAAAGTCAGAGAAAGAATGCTCCAGGAGACCAGAATTTGAGTTAACACTTTACGTAGGTGCATTTCGTTCAGCTTCTCATTAGTCATTACAGATTTAGAATATTTTTTGTTAACATCAGAATAACAACAGGCACATTGTACAGGCCCAGTCTACACAATTTTAGGGTAGAAGTATGTTATGAATTTACCTGTTTTCAAAAGACACAAACATTAGAGTGGTGAAAATCCATGGTCAGTGTCAGTTCGTAGGGTGTGCATAGGGAGTAATAGAACACCCTGGAGCGGAAACATGCTGCAGATGAACCAAAACTTTGGAAACAGCAGCACATTTTATACCTTGCAAATGTGCTATGAATGCACAGTGAAGGAAAAGCTCTCACTGAAGGAAAGGGAAAGACGGTAGGGCTGAAGAGAAACGGGTTTCGCATGGTAGGGAGGTTGTGGAACTCAGATCTGTTGTGACAGTTCTCTAACCAGCTGTCCCCTCAATGGCATTTCAGAGGTTATTGTAACTGTTAACCAGCTGTCACCTCCGGTTAAGAGTTTTTATAGTGATTCTTACAAGCTGTCACTTGTGCAGAGATTTCAGCCAGATAAGCAATGAAAATGAAGAAAATCAATATGCCTGCAGCAGTTTTGCCGTGAGGTGGTATATAAAGAGCTTTGAGGGGATATTGCAGCTTCAGACCCCATTAGAGACAGATGTTTTTAGGGAATTGTTTGAGCCAGCCTTCTCTTCTATATGGAGTTTTTGGGGTATGTATGTGTGGGCACAGAGGGCAAGACTGGAACCACAGACAGGTTTCAACCATGATGGATGCTTCAGCAGTGCCAGGAGATACAGACAGCGGCTGTTAACAGTCTGGAGATTAGATGAACCTCATCTGTGTGGTTCCCATCTTCCTGTTTGACACTGTGTAGCACGCGTTCGTTCAACAATCCATTCAAGAAGACTAGGGCCAAACCATCCCTTCAGTGAATGACTGATAGGACTTCAATTGATGAACTACCAACTCTGTCTGCAATGCTAACCATTGCGGAACAGCAGCTGGCATGTACAAATTAATGTTTTACAATGGACAAGTCAGTAAGGGTTCTCTCTCCAGCTAGCTTAATGAATGAAATGCATCACTTTTGACCTTGAAAAGTAAGAATGTTAATGCAAAGCACTCCATACTTTTATCACTCGCTCCAGTAAAAAACCAAAAGAGAGTTTTGTTTCTCGTTTGATATCAGATTGCCTTTGACTATATGGAAAGCACACCATACTCTTACACTCGCCCAAGTAAAACCTGAAGAGAGTTTTGTTTTCTCTTTTGATGTCAAGACAACCTTGACTAAAATTCACTTATGTTGCAAGACCCTTACTGTGATGTTAGTATACTTCTATACCCTCTCCTTTTTTTCTGTGGTTTATATAGTGCTCTGTCTCACCTATACTTTGCCTTTGTGTAAAGATTGCTGTGTTTGCACTCTGTACTCATTTATCTGTGGCTTCCGCTTATATCGTGACGTGTGAGGTTATCGGATGGGCTAGCATTCTCTAACCTTATTTACTGAAATTTTCTCGCGATCGTGGTGCTCCCGTTTCTTGTCTATTTGCGTAACCGGTTCGAGGTTGATCAACATTTTCCATCGCCACGTCCATCGCGTTTTCTCTGCCTCCCTTTGTCCATCGGCCTTGCATTCTCACTCGCCTTTACGGCCTTTTCGCCCCTAAATTCCGATTTCTATCTCGCCGTTACTTGTACCACGATTCCACTATCTCATCTGCGACGATCGCGGGTCGGTTTTCGTCGCCATCTTGTTTTGCGCCGGTCTTCATTCCTTGTCGCACCAGCTTTTCTAGCCCACGCTATTACACGTGGTTTGTCGTTCGGAATTTGCTTCCTACACTTGTTTACACCCCCCCCATTCATTGCCGCATTTTTCGATCGGCTCGTTCGTGTGCGTGGCGATCGCATCGCCCTTCGGCATTGCTGTTACACGTGGCGTTACTCAGCACTTTTTTGTTCACGCCACTGCCGTTGCTCACGCACGGTTTTCGTTCATCGCTACTGCGTTTTCTGACACTGTGCGAGCTTGTTTACTTTTATATTTCCATCATTGTTTTATATGCTATTGTGTGCGCACGGTCGATCGACCTGTATACCCTCCTCGATCGACCGTCGTGTTAACGATCGTGTGCTCCGGTTTTGCTCGGCGCCATTGCCCAAAATGGTGAAAGGACTCGGTTGGGCCGAGCAGCTCTGACGTTCAGAGTTCGCTCGCTTTCCCCCCCGAGGACCAACGAGTTGGTTCCAACTCCGAGCAGACCGTTCTTCCCGCGGGAGAACGGACGGCCGCGGTAGTTTGGAGACGACCTTCCCGCGAAGGGGACGCGGGACGGGACTTCCCCTCCTCTACCCGACCGCCGGACGCACGACCGTTGCGTTCGAAAGCTACTAGGCAATTGGCTGCTATTTCCAAATGCTTATCGTTCACCCTGCCCAGAAAATCAAAGGGCAAGGCCCCCCTTAAGGGATCCACTCAAGTCTAAGCATCCAAGCGGGATTCCGCTTCTCCTCCAGCCACCCTGCCTTCTAGCTTTCCGGCGCATAGTCAGACATCCGTTTACTATGCCCAGTCACGCGACCCTCGGCCCCCGGGGACCTTTGCCGAGGCGCGGACAGGCACGGGTGACGGTTTTGGACTGGAACCTCCACCCCGTCACTCGCATTTTATTTATGAGACGCGCGGGTCCACGTCTCCCCCCCCATCTGGACTCGCCGTCTCACGACGCTCTTCCCCCACGTGCACAGGTGCAGCCAACACCCCCCCTGCACGAGGAGCGTCCCGTTATCTCCGGACGCAGTTTTTTTATGGCCACGTCATGGCAAGACCATGCACATGCACATGACCATAACTCTGGGCGTATGGGAACACCGAGTGCCTCCACCGGTTGTGAACATACACAAGGACGGCCGATCCGATATCTACCCCTCGCGCCGTCGCAGCAGTTCCCCTAGGGGTTCAGGACGCTGGGGGTCCGACCTACTCGGCCCCCCTTTTGGGCAACGTCCTCGGTCCCGTTCCTCCTCCGGGGGGAGGATCTACCAGCGGGACCACGGGTAACCGGCCCTATTCCCCTGGGTCCCAGCGCACTCCCGGGGGGGGGACGACATACCATGGTCGAACACTACCCCCCCCCTCTGCTGCTCAAGGTTACCCCGGTCCCCGGGGAGAGTCCCTGCACAGTACCCTGGGCCGCCACAGCCCGCTTATCTCCCCGGGGACCAGTGGCTCTATGCCCCCGAGAGAGACCAGTGACTTTACACCCACTCCCAACCGGAACAGCTATATGGTCGCTTGTGGCACCCAATCTCACAGACCTGGTCGACCTTGGTCTCCCACCTCGGGCGCTGTCCGATCGGCAGTCCGGGCTCTCCCACCCTAGCCCGTCTGCCGAGCACAGAGCCACGAGGGGCCCGCCCCCCCCCCCCCCCCCCCCCCCCCCCCCCCCCCCCCCCCCCACGAGGGCGGGACCCTCACGCACCCGCGCAGATGCCCCTGAGGAGGACCTACCTTCCCAGGAATTCGACTCCCCACACCCGGAGGACGACGACGATGAGGACCTCTTCTCATCCCTTTACGATATCCGCACCATTGACCGGTTTCGACCGGACTTGGAGTCGAGGGAAGCCCCTCCCTCTGCCGATATCTTGGCCTTCCCTGACATCGTCGGGCCGCCCCAGCCCAGCCAAACGCAAACTCAGGCTCGTCGCTCCTCAGTCCCTCACTTCGCTGTGGGGAGTCCGGCAATCCGCGCCAGGGGTGCAGACCCGTCCCCCCCCCCCGGGTCAAGACCTTCCCCCGGCGCCCAATGCGACCCCCCCTTCGGCTCCCTCCTCGGGACCCGCAGGAAGCACCCAGTGACCTCCCTCTTTGCAGACAATCCGGCGACCAGGGAGTGGGCCATCTCCCAGTCTGATTGTCGCCTGATGCCCAACCGGGCCCCCCTACTACTTCGGGCACCATCTCCTTTAAAGCATTAAAGGACTGGGACCGAGTAGCCCGGATGGGCATCTTACACATCATTGCAGGGCATGCCTACCTTACCATGCTCTTGCAGAGGGCGGAGGTACTCTGGCCTGGGGATGACGGCGCCGTCCCAGTGCCTTCGGACATACCTCCGAACCACACCATGAGGACGAATCTCGCGCTTATTCAGCGATCCCTTTATGCGACACCTAGTCAACAGGATATCGCATCACTTGTCGGCTGCGGCGGACAGCGCAGCAACAAGCCACTTCTATTGCCTGCTAGTGGCCAGAAACGCGGTGCTTTCACGCTCTTCACTCCCCCCCACACTCAAGGCTTCCCTTCGGTGTGTCCCGGCCAGGATCACTCGCACTTTGGCGAGTACTCCACCTCGGATATGTCCCTTTCGGTCGAGGAACGCATGCAGGCGGCGTCCTTTGCCCCCCGGCCTCAGCCACGCCCTTCCAGGCCCCCCTATTGGTCTTACCCCAGGTCCATCGGGCCCACACCGTATCCCCGACAAGCCCATCCCCATCTCCCAACGCCGGGCCGGCTAAGCGCCCTCTCTAGATTCGCAGAGGTCGAAATCGAAACCTCGCCAGCAACTCCATTTTCGGTTCGGCCAACAGGCACGCCCTCTCCAGTGACTAGGGGACACACCCGCGGTGGGCACGGAACAGGAACAACCCCCGCCCACCAGGCCCAACCCCGGGTTTTTACTCCCACCTGTTCGTGATCCCCAAACCCTCGGGGAGATGGAGGCCCATCCTCGACCTCTCTCCCCCCCTCCCAGATCAGGGACTCCATCCACCACCTAGATTGGGCCCACCTCCATAGATCTGAAGGATGCGTACTTCCAGATCCTCCTTTACCCGGCTCACAGACGTTACCTCCGGTTCGTCTGGCAGGGTCGGGTGTTCCGGTTCAAAGCTCCCCTTTGGTCTCTCCCTGGCACCCTTCCTCTTCACGAAGGTTGTCAAGGAGATGGCCGCCCTAGCCAGACAGGAGGACATGCGCCTCCTGGTGTACCTCGACGACTGGCTTGTCCTGGCCTCCTCCCGGGCTCAGTGCTGAGCCCACACCACGCGCCTCCTCAGGCTCTGTTCCACCCTGGGTTTTGTAACCAACCCCTCAAATGCGAACTCATCCCCAGTCAGAGGTTCTCTTTCCTGGGCATGAGTTTCGACACGATTGCCATGAAGGTCGCCCCGACCCCAGAGAGGTCCGCTGGGATAGTGGACCTCTTCTTTCGCCTCTTAGGGATGATGAAGTCCCTTTCAGCCCTCATCCGCTAGTCGGGTCCCCAAAAACCCCAGCTGCAGAGGGAGTTCCGTCGTCGGCGGTCCCAGACCTCGGACCGCTGGGCCCTGACCATTCCCCACGGCCACTGGTTCTCTGGCGCCACGGACGAATGGCTCAAATCCGTCCACTTTGACCACCGGCGTTCCAATCTCTCTCCCAACTCAGTCCCTCAAACTGTACACGGACGCCTCCAACTCGGGCTGGGGGGCCCACTTGGGGGACAGTCATGCCTCGGGGGTGTGGGGACGCACAGATGGCACGCCTCCACATCAAGATATTAGAATTGGAAGCGGTCAGGCTGGCCTTCCTCCACTTCCAACACCTAATCTCGCCCAACTGGTTCTCCTCCTCACGGACAACACGTTGGTAGCCCATTACATCAACAAGGGGGGGGGGGGGGGGGGGGGGGGGGGGGGGGGCGGCCTCTCCTACGGACAGAGGCCCCTTCGCTGGTGCCACGCACGGGGGGGACACCCTCCGTGCGAGACATACAGCAGGGACACGCAACATCCTGGCAGACTCTCTCAGCCGCTCAGGGATCCTTCTGCACACAGAGTGGACCCTGAACAAGCTGACGCTAACCACAGTATGGGAGCACTGGTTCAAGCCCATGGTCGACCTCTTGGCGACCCGCTTCAACCATCGCCTTCCCATGTATGTCTCTCCCGTCCTGGATCTCCGAGCGTACGCAGTCGATGCGCTCTCCCTCCCCCCCTGGACGGGACTCATCGCGTACACCTTTCCCCCCCTCCCAATACTTCACAAAGTGATCAGGAAGGCCAGGCTGGAGAGACCCAAACTCATCCTTATAACCCCGTGGTGGCCGGCCCAGTTGTGGTTCCCAGACCTCAGGTCCCTAACTCACGTTCCCCCTCTCCAGCTAGCCCCTCGGTGGGACTTGCTCAGACAACCTCGCTCGGGCCTCCCTCACTCCACCCCCCCCCCAGATGCTTCGCCTACACGCTTGGCTGATATGCCAACCAAATTGCGACCACCGGTCCCCGCCTCCCCCGCGGACAGACCCCGGTCTGTCCTAGATACCCTGACAGAAGCGGGGGCATCGCAGTGATTACGGGACTTGGCCTTGGCCTCGCGTAGGACCAGCACCGAGTCCCTCTACAATTACCGATGGGAGAGATGGGTCACATGGTGCACGGCTAACTCGGTCCCCTACCTCCTCCCCTCCAACATCCAGATAGGCAATTTCCTATCCCATCTTTCGTCCTCTCGAAAGCCCTCTGCTAGTTCCATTTGGGGCTACAGATCGGCCGTATGCACCACCATCCGTCAGTTGGGCGGCCCATCATTCGACAATGACTTCTCAGACAACTATCTCGGGGGGTGGCCCTACGGGAAGCTCAGTCCCCTAGGCGCGCGCTCCCATGTGGGACCTCTTTCTGGTTCTTGACTCCCTCAGAAAACCCCCTTTCGAGCCCCTCCGCGCTATTCCCTTTGACATTCTCTCCTTCAAGACCACCTTCCTTCTCTCCCTGGCCTCAGCCAGGAGAAGAAGTGGGATTCATGCCCTCAGTGGTGACCCTCGGGACATCGCCTTTCACAGAGACGGCTCGGTCTCGCTTAAGTTCCTGCCGGTTCTTAGCGAAGAACCAGGAACCAGGCACGTCCTCTCCTTCCCTGGTTATCCGCTCCCTAGCGGATATCTTAGGCAGCGAAGGCGGCGGGGGGGACATGGACCTGTGTCCCTCTAGGTGCCTCAGATACTACTGGGAGCGTTCCCGCCCCAGGCGTTCCTCTCAGAGAAGCCTCCTTATTTCCATCTACCCCAACAGCAAGAAAGACATCTCGGCGGGGGCTCGATTTCTAGGTGGCTATCCAATACTATCAAATCTGCCTATGCCCAGGCCCACAAAGACCTCCCAGCCCTTTCCCCTCGAGCCCACGAGGTCAGAGCGCTGGCCACGTCCACAGCGTTCCAGCACTCTGTCCCCCGTGCGCCATCTCCTGGAGCAGCCTACTGGCGTTCGGAGAACCCTTTCATAAACTTTTATCTAAGGGACATCCGCATGACCAGGGCTGATGGTGTCTAAAGGGGTTTCATTTGTGGCGGCCAATGCAGCCATAACAGTTAACCCAGGAACCATAGGGCGCGCTCAGCCCTCCTCCTATTCCTTTAAATTCTGCTATGGTCTGACATGGTATAGTATACGACGCCAAAATGGGGAGTTTGTATTATACTCCCTGTTTGGCTAAGTATACTTACCATGTCAGACTCTAATGCCCGCCCTACCTTCCCCGCTAGCGCCAAGGTTCCCTGGGGTTGCTTGCGCGCAGGCCTCGTTGAATGACGGGACAGTACACAATCTTCGGCATCTTCCGTAGGCGGAAGTAGGGTGGGCGTCACGTGACTATCTTATGACTGCATTTGCCCACAAAACTTCGGCCTGACAGAGCTGACTGACAGCCGTTTAATGTGTCAGCGCAGGGCTGGTTTGAAATTAAGAGGGTAGGGTTCAGAGCTTAGGTTGTGTTGATCGCATCAGGGGTCATGTGATTTGTGTCTGGTGAAAATGAGGGGTTAGTGTTGGAAATAATGGGCCCAGTTTGCAGATAATCATACCCATTGTTTGCTGTGAAACTGAACCTCAACTGAAACTGAAAGAGAGACTGAACAGAAATATGATTGTGATGATGCACAAAAATGAGGGGGGACTGTGGCCGAGTGGGATTATAGGGGGGAGGGGGGTGAAATTCATCCTTTGCCATAAGTGAAAGTGACTTCAAATGAAAGTATATGATAAGAGAAGCGCAGAGTGGAGGGGTTGCTAAGTTAACTTTTTTTTTTTTTTTTTTTTTTTTGTTTTTTGTCCCAACCTCTGCGCCACCTCAGAGGCAGTGCTCCCACACCGCTCATTCCGACACCCTGTCCACAACCACGGCCCGGTCGGCCCCCGCCGCAGCCCCGGCACCGGCAATCCACAGGCAGCATCAATGTCAAGTCGTCAAGAGGCAATCCACCGGAGGAGACACTGCACTGCTGCCGAGTCACTTCAGTGGTGTTCAGTGGCACCTGTCTGATCTAACATACGCAGGACACCACCTACTAAGCCCCCTACTGACGACAATAATTGCTTAGTCGCGGAGCCGGCGTGAGTGAGCTCTCCCTCCGGAGGGCGCCACCACGTCCGTCCAACAACAGCCCCCATGGACTCGCCGATACCAGTGACCCCGACGGAACCAAACCAAGGCCACAGACGTGGAGAGGACATCGAAACTGAGGTCACCATGAGAGCAGGGCATGAAGGGCCACAGAATTTGAGACTTTTTTTTTTAATGCTGATCGATGAGAATGAGGATGATTATGATGATGCTACGGATTTCCATTTTGGTCTGAGACTACATGACAGGGCTGTACTCTACGCTTCCTCTCATAATATATCCCGGCGTCAACCAGGCCCGAGAGATACAGACACCTGCAGTGTTGGTCAGGAAATTTGAGCAACACTCTCAGAAACGCATCCATTAAGTGGATGAAACACTAACTTAACATTTGCCTAAGGTGAAAGAAGTGTTGAACAGGAGATAATCGTTTTATTCCTGCAGGAATTATTTGTTTAGTTTTGCAGGTTTCAAGAACTGGGGCCCATGGACTCAGTCTTTGCCTGCTGACATCATTGCGTAGGCTGGCATTAGTCCAGACATTTATCACACACATGGACTTTAGTAATTGAAACAAATAATGCTAAGAACATGAAAAAGCACACAAAATAGCCATATTTCTTGAGAGAAGGCCTGTTTAGTTTGAATCAGTTTAACTAGCTGTCCATCTGGAATATGTTTAAATGATTTTCAACATGTTTCTTAAACAAATAAAGTCAGTGTCGATTGGCTTTTAACTCTACACAGCAGCCAATAGAAACAGAGGATACAAATCACTTGAAAAGTTTCTGATTTTTTAGTCGTGATTTCAGACTGTGTCTGAAATACTGACAGTGAGTCATCATAATGACCTGACACCGACTGATTGATATGTGCATGATGGGCACTGCTAGTCAAAGTGCTGTACTTTATTGTTTGCATCAGTGGCATGAACACACTAACAGTGAAGTAGTAGATCATTTCCAGCATTGTTGATTCAGTTGCTGTGCTGTGCCAGAGTTGGTTTTTTTTTTTACATTGAGAGCAGGTGTAGATGAAGGAACAGGGTCTCTCTCTCTCTCTCTCTCTCTCTCTCTCTCTCTCTCTCTCTCTCTCTCTCTATAGGTATATAGGTATATATGTAATTTTTTTTCCCTTTTCTTTATGTGTCCACAAGTTGACATTTTGGTAGATTATCATCAAATTTTCAGGTGATTAAAGATAGAGGTATGTGACTTCAAAAGTTGAAGAAGTACCAAAGGAGAGACATCGAGCACTTAAAAATGCCTGAAACTTAGTTTGCAGACAAATGATATCCCCCCCACCCCCCCTCACCTTAACCCCTCCCACTCACCCCCGCTCCCCACTCCTGAAAAGGAAGTGTGCAAAGTGGGAGGCACTTTACGATGCAGGCAATGTAGCTTTAGTGTACAGGAGTTGAGGCCCTTGCATACTGCCCATACTGCAAATGTCGAGCCCCCTGAGCTGTCGCTGTTTTGTTGTTGTTGTGTTGTTTTGCTTTGTTTGACATCGTAATAAATGAGGTTTTATATAGGACTGATACTTTCAGGTCTCCGGAGGTTGTGACCAGGGCAGCATTTGCCCATGATTGGATTATGCGATTCATGGTTGATACGAAATGGATTGTGACATTTCTACCGACAGGTTTCACACAATGTGATGGATTTGTTCCTGGGACACGTTCCATCTGTTGACGAAATTTAATTACAAATTATTTCAGTAGTTTTAGTGTAATCTGAGAAAAATAGAGAGTGAACATTGGATATCTGGAGTAACCTACACATGAAGATGTTTGCTATCATCACACACACACACACACACACACACACACACACACACACACACACACACACACACACACACACACACACACACACACTCACAAAAACACACACAAACACACGCATGCATGCACGCACACACACTCACTTTCAACAGAGTATGTGTGTTGTTGTGTACATGAGAATTGGTCAATTACTACACAGGTGGACAGGTTTTCTGCTGCTTACCTGACTCACTGGCCACCTGGGTATACAAGATGTATGATGCGGTGAGTGTCATAAGCGACTCACGGACATGTGTGTGTGTGTGTGTACGTGTGCGTGTGCTTGCATGCCATGTGTGAAAGATTCTTTGATCATCTTAAGTGCTGACACACATCTCAGTCATATCATTCCATGTCAGGTTGCTGTCCAGAATTAACAAAGGACTCCCACTCTACATTGGATTTTCCATGTCTCAATCTCATTATGCCACAACTCGCTCCTGAAAGCTCTCAGAAATATCTTTTGACGCTCATTTCTCATTATGCTGCGATATTACAGTATGCTCCCCACAAGCAACCCCCTAACCCTCCCTCCTTTCCTCCCCTCACCCGATCAGCAACCTTCACCCCATTCTCACCCTGTGATGTCTATGTCCAATCTGTCGTTCTTAAGTATCTTCCCATCAACGACGCTTTTCAATACTGAACAAACGGCCTCATGTTTGCCTGCTTTTACTTCTGTGACACACAAATGTGGAGGTAGAACAACTGATAACAGTGAAGAAAACTGATCAACTATGTGGCTCAGCATAATATCATGAGCTGACATTATCAGAGCAAACCATTTCCATCACTCTACGGTTCTTGTTTTGCTCAGTCATGGGGAAATCTTTGAAGAAAAGAAAAAGTATATCATTTAAAGAAAAGGGCGAAGATTGTACAGGTATGTGATCAAGGTGAAACTGCAGTTTCTGTTGCAAAATCCTTTGATGTGTGAAAGACCCAGATTCAAAATTTTGTTCAAGAGAAACGTTCACTTCTTTTTTTGTTGTTGTTTGTTGGGAGGAGTGACAAACTGCAGAATGTAAGTAGGCAAAGTTTTTTCAAAAGGGATATTGACATAAGAGAAGGTTCGCAACATCACTTTTTATGTATGCAATAGCTGATCGCCATGTATGGTCATCTGAAGGGACATTCTGTCATTCTTTGAAGCATCAGCATGAATGTTACATTCTGTATTCTGACAAAACAACACTGAGTAAGTCTTTTACATATCTGTATGAAATATCTACATCTAGCCACATCTTGCACTTGTGGATTATTATTTATCTGTTGCCTGATTATTCTTCCGTTCTAGGGTGGACTAGATATACCTGACATAAGGAAATATATCTGTGCTTTGAAACTGTCATGGATTAAAAAACTGAAAACCGCAAATCATAAATGGAAATGAATAGCAACAGAAATATGCCCGATTCTTTTGTTTCTAGAATACCGTGGAACAGCTTTTGATTTTAAGCATGAAAACATGAGCACTTTTTGGATGCATGTACAGAAAGGATATAAGTTATTCCATTTTAATGTAAACCCAACTTGGAATGAATTGCTTTCTGAACTGATTTTCTACAATGAAAATATATAAAAATTGGTAATGTAGTAATTAGATAAAATAATCTGATAAGAAAAGGAGTATACACTGTTAAAAACATTTTCTCAAGACAAATGGAGAATTTATGACATTGAGGAATTTTCAACAAATCATGGATGGAAGACTGATTTTGTCACATTTATGTATGATATTGTATCGGCAATTAAAGAACATATTAGAATAAGTGGAATCAAATGAAATTTGGACAGTAACATAGTTTTGGACATGCCAAATGCATTAAGACATATTTATAAGGTATCAAAAGGATCAAAATTGCTGTATGGAATTTTAACACAAGACAATGCCAGACCTAATTGTTGTTTGAAATGGACACAAAATTTAAATGCTGATATTCCTTGGAAAGAGGTGTTCTTTAAAATACATAAAAACTAAAAGATGTTAGATTAAAGTGGCTACAGACTAGAATTGTTCACAGAATTATTGCAACACGTTTTGTTTAAGCGCAATGGGGATATCTGTTACGGCAAACTGTTCCCTATGTAATGAAGCAAGATACTCTGTTAAATGTTCTTTCTGGAGTTGTGAATATGTTAGATGTTTTTGAACCTCTTTGGAAAAAAAAATATTCAATGAAAAATGTGAAAATGTTTATGATTTAAAGATTTCATGTGAACTGGTACTTTTTAATGTGATAACCATATTAATACAGATGGTGTATTGGACTTTATTATAATGTTTGCCAAACAGTATATACACAAATGTATATTAGAAAAAATGCCCACTAACTTAACTATCTTTCAGAAGCAGCTGAATATAAGGTACAAGATAGAACAATATAATGCAAATATTAATGATAAAGTGTCTAGGTTTACTATAGAATGGAACTTTCATACATCTTTGCTTGTCACTGTATAATGGATACATACGTCCAATGATCTATCCTAAGAGTTAGTCCAAATGTTTTGTATACTCTATGCCCATTGGCTCATGCGTTTCCGCCACTTCTCTCAAATCCAATTTGATAGTCATGTTGTTCTTGTCATAGTTGTAGGTTTGTTGTTGTTATTGTGATACTATTACTGTTGTTATTATTACTATATTGATGTTGTTGTTATTTTCAGGATTATGATAGTCTTTGATTATGATAATCTTAGATTCTCCCCTTTCGTATGTGCCCCTTTCCCCCTTTTCTCCCACCACCCACTCTACCTTTCCCTTCCCTCCCCTTTCTTCTTCATTTGTGTGTGTATGTCATTGTTTACCTTTTTAAAAAAAAAAAAAATGCAATAAAATGTTTATTACAAAAAAAAAAAGATGCACAAAAGGAAATATTCTTCCGTTCTTTAAAATTTTGTTACTTTTTGCAAAACACCCTTGAACTAATCTACAAAAAAGTTATTAAAAAATAAGATGTTCTTACTGTTCTTACAGATGTATATACATTTACTAACGAAACCAGCTACGTTCTTGAAAATGGTCTGTAGACATAGACATGAAACAAACACTGCCAGCTCTGTTCTCGTAGATGGTCTATGGATGTAGATTGAAGCAAGCAGTAAAAGCAGTTTTGTTCTTGTAGACTGTTGATTGTAGACGTGAAGTGAGACTGTTGATTGTAAACATGAAGTGAGACTGTTGATTGTAAACATGAAGTGAGACTGTTGATTGTAAACATGAAGTGAGACTGTTGATTGTAAACATGAAGTAGTCCAAACCAGCTTACACTTTGATCCCCATGTTGATGACCAGGATCTGCTGAAGGAACAGATCATCAAAGAGCTTCACAGCTGGAACGACACGTTACAGACGACATCACTGCCTGCCGACAGACGCCACAGAGCTGTCGTACTGGGTGGCCCAGAACCTCCCCTCTGGATAACACCATGCGCATGCATCTGTGGGAGGTGTCCTGCCCAGTGCATCGGCTGCGCTCCGAGATCGCCATCATGAGGAGGAAGGTGTGTGTGTGTGCCTGGATGTGTACATTGCTGTAACACTGCAGAAGATTTTTGTTTGTTTCTGTCTTTCTTTATTTAACTTTGAGTGTCATGTGTTGTCCACTACTGCTTTATTCACAGCATACTGCAGCGCCCATTATCATCTTTACATGATGTCATATTTGGGACTAGTAAGTCTTCAGTCAGAGAGAGCACAAAAAGATATGACAAGCTTAGATCAACAGTTACTTTTTAATTCAGTCCATAAAAGTGTAGTGTAGTTTATTGAAAAGTTGTTAAAAGATGCTGTATATAAGATTTTAAAAGGAAAGGTTCCTTGGGAGGTGATAGAAGCATTCGCTGATTCTTCCAGTGATAGTGACTATGAATTCAAAATGCTATTTTACTGTTCATTCATTATCATGCTTTTTAAGAAATGTGATTATGAAAGTGACATTAGTATTTTAGTGCTTATATCAATTAACTAGCATGCTCAGGAAAGTGCTTCTGTATTATTTTGCCTTTTGTTAAAATTTCAGATAACATGGGATCAACTGTGGGATGGCATCAGTGCTTGATTTCAGACCATAATTAATGTTAAAGAAATTCAGGACGTTGGACCAACGGTACCTTCAGACTTTGATGCAGGTCCCGTTGACCTTTCTGTGCAAGCTTTCTTTCTGCAGTTGTGTTTCAAATCAGTGGCTGCTGAAACAGTAACAGTAACCACACCCACAACGTAGAAACAGACTTGACACCACTGGAAATGCTGAGAATTTGACAGGTGAAGGGACTGAGTATATTACGAGTGCTGCAGATTAACCAAAGTTCTTTTTTTCTCTAATGTTGCAGACAACTTCAGGATCTGAATGCATGTGCATTTATCCTACTGGAACATTAAGAGTTAGAAATCATCTTTTGTTGGATTTTTTTTTCAGTGGTGAATGTATTGCATGGTAAAGGGAAGGGGATTCAACACAAAATTATTTTCACGATTACTGTGGCCTTGTTTAGTCACATTTTGGCTGGCTTGGCACTGCAGCAAGTGCTTGCAATTGATGATATGTGTGTGAAATAAGAGGGGGGGACTGACACTGACGGATGTCATTTGGCTGGGTTGCAGTGTGCGGTGCTGTGCTGCGTGGCCTGCATGCAGCAGATTGCACGGAAGGAAGACCTGTTCAGCATGTCCATGGAGGGGCCTCTGGGGGCCTACGTCAACCCCCAGGGCCACGTGCACGAGACCCTGACTGTCTACAAGGCCAACAACCTCAGCCTGCTGGGCAGACCCTCCACCGAACACAGCTGGTTTCCAGGGTCAGGAAATTTTATTGTTTTGTTTGGTGTTTTTCTTTCTCTTTGTTTTTGCCTCTCAGTTTCTCTTATTTGCCGTGGAGGGTGACCCTATAAGAATGATTATGTCAAAGTGAAACGCCTATTTTGTTCCGAATTGTAGAAGATAGGTGATTGCTTGTTCTTCTTTTTCATTGTCTTGAATGTTGTTTATCTTGCCTGAAGAAGACCTAAGAGGGTGAAACGTGTTTGTTTTTGTTTTGTAACTTGTTTGTCCCTGTTATCTGGCAGATTTGCTTGAATTGCAGTGTAAAACCTATAGGAAAAATTTTCAGCAGATGAGAAGAGCCTTTGTGAAAGATGAGAATTGCTGAAGAAACTTGGGAAAAGTAAGAAAGAGAATTAAATGATTGACAAATGTGTAGTTGATGATGGGTGAGGACAGAAAGTGGATGATTGATATTCTGTAAAGCACATTGCTCTGTGCCCCCCTGTTGACAGGTATGCCTGGACCATCGCCCAGTGCCGGGGCTGTGCCAGTCACATGGGATGGAGGTTCACAGCCGTCAAGAAGAAGCTGACCCCACAGAAGTTCTGGGGTCTGTGTCGATCCTCCCTGGTTCCCAGCTTCAGGAAAACCTCCAATGCCGATGAGGAAGGAGGGGGAGGTGCCGCTGGAGGGGAAGAGGAGGAGGAACTCATTCTGGAGGGGTGGTGATGGACAGACTAGTCTTCGGAAGGGTGTGATTTACGGTCGTGTGCTTGCTTGTGGCCTGAAGGGCAGTCTTCAGCGAGGGGTCAGTGAACGTGTCGCCGTCGGTTTGACATAAAGTTTTCTGTTTTATGGAATTTGGAGGTTTTGTTTGGCTCCAATATGATGTGAGGACTGTGAGACGCTCTGTGTTTCTGTGATACACTTAAAACTGAGAGGCAATTGGCTTTGAGAAATAGTTTTTTTTTCCAAAGCGCCAAAACATGGCTTCCTACAGCCTGATCTGCTGCTTTCAGATCACGTTAAGTGGTTTTTCAGTTTGATAAAAGCACTACCACGCTACGCTTAACAGCCTACAATTCTGCAAAAGAAAGCAGTGAGGTTTTGTTTGCTTGTTTGTAGTGATTGCAGAAAAACATGCTGCTGCATTTTGTGACTATTTGACATGTGCAATCAAGCACTGGAAAACACTGCGTGCTTCTCAAGCACAATAGCCTGGTTTTTTTTTTTAATTTATTTATTCTTAGAACGTTTTGGTATTAAGTCCCAATAATGGATACTTATAAAGGTTTAAAGTACATTTTGAGTTGGAAATTATACCTATTTATGGCAGTTTAAAGTACTCTATTGTTCAGATACAAATGTATCTGAAGGAAGAGCTGAGATATTCCTCGTGGAGTGTGCATGGTGGTGGTTTTGCTATCTCACTCACTCACTCAGGGTGGTTAGAAAAACAAGCAGCCACAAGCTTCTGTAGCACCGTGATTAGCATTGTGGATTCACAGCTGGGAGGTTATGAGTTCAATTTCCATCAGAGGCGTCCGTTGATGGGATTTTCCTGCATCTACCCAGAGTTGAGTGTGTCATGGGCTCAGTGTAGTAGACTGGAACAGAGCAGTTGAGTTTCATGTGTCTCTGAGTGCGTTGTTCGAATTTCAAGACCAACACTGCAACACCAGCACTGCAGATGCTTGACTGTCGGGTCTAGCTGATGCTGGGATATATTATGAAAGTAAACATAAAGTATGTCCCTGTCATGCTCTGTCCAGAATGGAACTCCTTAGCATCACCTTCACCATTGTCACCCTCATCCAACAGCATTTTAGAAAAGCCTCTAATCCTGTGGGCCATCCTCATCTTGTTCTCAGAGCTGCTGACTATCCTGCTTTTAGCAGAATTTATTGTGCTCAAATGCACATCATTCCGCTAGATGCAAAAATTGCTGGGGAAAAAAAATTAAAATATTTGTTGATTCACAGAGTTTGCACATCTGCTGTTCATATACAAAAGACCTGTTTGAAAAGTTACTTTTGGGTCAGTTTCTTCCACTGCCATTAGTTGAAACGACCTGCCGGATCGATTAACCCTGAGGTGGAAAAGAAGAAAAAGAAATTAGATTGGAAGTGCAGATTCAGATTGCTTTCTGCTGTCATGATGGGAGTGGTGTTGATCCCAGTCAACAGTTCTGCCTGTGAAAGTGTTCAGCCTTGTCAGGAAGAACCTTACAGATTTTGGTCTCTCCTTGGGTCAAGACGCGACTGAGGCACTGATGATTCTAAAGTCCAAATATGAGCCAAGTCATGGGATGAAAGCTCAGTGACAGTGTATTTAAAAAATGTAAGAAGAGCAATAGTGTACTGGCCGAGACAGTGATTCTGTGAAAGCGTTTGACATAAGGAAAGAAAATCAAGTGTCGGGAACGTCTTGTTTTGGGTGCAATCGCAATATATTCTTCTCAAATGTCAGAAATTCCTCTCAGTTTTCAAAAATGTTCCTTCAAGTCTTTTCAGAGTTTGACAGCTTTGTGTTCTGATCCTAGGGTGACCTTAATTTTGATTTCCCTTCCCAATCTATGCTTGTGGTGAGTTGGAGTCATGGTTGGTCGCTGGTATTGGTAAGTTCATAGGGACTGTCATTGGTGGCACCCTTCAGATGGCCATGTTTACTGATGCTTTTCCCCACAACTATGCAGTTATTGCTGTTATAGAGGGGGGGACTTCGTAGATGGTGTCCTGCAGATGTTCGATCACAACAAACTCCTGTGAACACTACCCAAGTGATTCGGCAGCAGTGCAGTGTCTTCTTTGGTGGGTTTGCCTGGTAACAAGCTTGATATAGACTGCTCCTGTGGGGTTGCCTGGTAACAGCTTGATATAGACTGCTCCCTGTGGGTTGCCTCGTAACAGCTTGATATAGACTGCATCCTGTGGGTTGCCTTGTAACAGCTTGATATAGACTGCTCTCTGTGGGTTGCCAGTGCCAGGTTTAAAGCCAGACAAGTCAGGATGTGGCTATGACTGGGGGGCAGGAGCATGCAGCATGGGAATAATGCCTCTGAAGTGACACCATAGATGAAACGGGGTTTGGGGGGGGGGAGGAAAAAAAAGTATTTAAAAAAACAAAAAAAAAACCCCGCAACATCCAAATGCAGATGGCATTCTCTCTTGAGAGAATGATGTATTGTTTAATACGTGCAGCCTTGAATTCGAGTCGGTTTTGTTCAGGAGTTTGTGTGTGTGGGTTTTCTGACTGTTCACGCTTTAATGATGAGATTGACTGAGAATGAAAACAGACGGAAGTGATGGCAGGCTGAGAGAGGGGGTGGACGTTCGTGGAATGTGATGCATGCTTCTTGTCATGCCGTGGGAATGGTGGTTGTTGGTGAGAATGGAAGAAAAAAAAAGAGATGAGCACTGCTCACACTTTTTGAATATTGTGAACAACTCTGATTGAATAAAGTTTTTCAAAAAAAAAGTAAAAAAAAAAATATATATATATATTTTATATATATATATACATGTGCATGTATGTATAACAATTTAATAGTGTTAGAAAACGAATGCATACTAACAATTCCTCCCATCGTTATATTAGTAATAACTTGGCAAAAAGATTTCAGGGGGGGGGGGGGGGGGGGGGGGGGGGGGGGGGGGGGGGGGTATAATGAAAATCAAAAGTCAGGGAAATGTGAATATAAAATCCTTCACTAGCAGCCTATGGAGACCATTGTAACCTGCCTTGAAGACAGAACTGTTCATATTGCTGGCTCCTAGGCTTTCGTCAGCTGGATCAGACTCGTCATTGAGACACAGATGTATACATATAGGTAGATATAAGGGCAGAAACAGACAAACAGTGCTGAGTTGTTGTTTTTTTTTTCTTTCCTTCTTGAGATTACAAGTGAGCTCCTGTAAGTTTAATCCCTTGACAACTGAAACAATGCGATCAGAACCCCCCAGTCATGCCTAAGCTCATGTAAGTTTAATCCCTTGACAACTGAAACAGTGAGATCAGAACCCCCCCCAGTCATGCCTAAGCACATGTAAGTTTAATCCCTTGAACAATGAGATCAGAACCCCAGTCATGCCTAAGCTCATGTAAGTTTAATCTCTTGACAACTGAAACAATGAGATCAGAACCCCCAGTCATGGCTAAGCTCCAGTAAGTTTAATCCCTTGACAACTGAAACAGTGAGATCAGAACCCCAGTCGTGGCTGAGCTCCGGTAAGTTTAATCCCTTGACAACTTAAACAGTGAGATCAGAACCCGCCCAGTCGTGGCTGAGCTCTGGTAAGTTTAATCCCTTGACAACTTAAACAGTGAGATCAGAACCCCCCAGTCATGGCTGAGCTCCGGTAAGTTTAATCCCTTGACAACTGAAACAGTGAGATCAGAACCCCACCCAGTCGTGGCTGAGCTCCGGTAAGTTTAATCCCTTGACAACTGAAACGGTGAGATCAGAACCCACCCAGTCGTGGCTGAGCTCCGGTAAGTTTAATCCCTTGACAACTGAAAAAAATGAGATCAGAACCCCAAGTCGTGGCTTTCAAAGGACAATTGCTACACTCTCCGTGTTTTGTTTTTAAAGGGTATATGATTCGGCTGTCTAAATAAATGCTGTCCCATACAAAACAGATCATGATAAACTCGGATGTTTAACTTGATCTGTCTGCCCCATCCACCATAAGGATTTTTTTTTTTTTTTTTTTTTATCCCCGTACCGATGATCAACTCCTCGTCACTGCTGCATTTCAGTAACAGCCATTGGATTCGCTCACTACTTGGAAAGTGACAGACTTTGCATGATATCTGACAGAGAATGATGGCAGCTCGCTTCTACAGAGGGAGCAATGTAAACAGACCTTTTACAGTAAGCAAAGACCATTTGCAGTGCGTATGTGTTAGAAGAATAGTGCATACTTGGAGAGAGATTTCTGCTGTATTTCGTAACAGCAGAGATTCACTCACTACTTGGAAAGTGACAGACTTTGCATGATTTGACAGAGAATGGTTGCGGCTTTCTACAGAGGGAGCAATGTAAACAGACCTTTTACAGTATGCAAGACCATTTGCAGTGCGTATGTGTTAGAAGAATAGTGCATACTTGGAGAGAGATTTCTGCTGTATTTCAGTAACAGCCATCAGATTTGCTCACTACTTGGAAAGTGACAGACTTTGCATGATATCTGACAGAGAATGGTTGCGGCTCGCTTCTACAGAGGGAGCAATATAAACAGAGACCTTTTACAGTACGCAAAGACCATTTGCAGTGCATATGTTAGAAGAATAGCGCATACTTGGAGAGAGATTTACAGAGACCAAAATGAAAACAGTTTACAGTGCATATGCGTTAGAAGAATAGCACATATCTGGAGAGAGATTTACAGAGACCAAAATTAAAACTGTCACTGACATTGCAGTAGTTAAGAGGTGTGTTTGTTGGCGGGTTTTTTAACGTGCTTTTTTAGTTGTTGTTAATGCTTTTTTACTTCATTCTGTATAGAACGTTTTAGTGGAACATACAAAAGAAGAAGAAGTGTACAAACAGAGAGATTGTAAAGAAAAACAAGAAGAGTTGAAACTTTCCTGCCCCCTCACCTGTCCTTTGTCCTAGCTGATGATGACTGAGGACATCACTCTCAAGAGGGTTGGGCGTGGTCACTCAGACAGTGGCTGATCAGTCCGAGCCAGACAGGAAAGGGTTTGCTACTACACACAAGCTGGGCACAGATGGTCTAAAAGTACCAGAAGATAAGGAGGATGAGGCCATAGACTTGTGAAACTCGCATTTCTTTTTGGCGTATGTCATCCCATACTGCCCATAAGAGGCAGCACCTCAATTGAAGCATTGTGGCAGGGGAGGCAGTCAAACACCACTGTTCCCCTGGTATCTGGGTCAGCGTCAGAACTCTTCTGTGAGGCCTTTAGCATGTCTTAAGAAGCGCTTTAACGATCACCTCTCGTGAATGCTTGCCTTCAGCCACCTCACCATGGAGCAGCCTGTTTGGAAGAAGGTTATCAGACATTGACATGAGGTGGCTAGCCATCCGACTCGCACTCTTCTGAGCAGGGGCTGGTAGATCAGCTGGAGAGGGGATATCTGTGTTTGTGACTGTTTCTTTCCATGTGATCTTCACTGGCTTTTTCAGGCAGTTTGTATGGAAGCTGCTTCACTTTTTGACATAGCACCCACTAACTGTGCTCTTTTCACACAAGTGCTCAATAGTGTGGCCAAGGACAAGTGCACAATAGTGTGGCCAAGGACCTTGTACAGCTTCAGTTTTGTGGCCAGCTTGATACTTTTCCACTGCCCCCTCTCCCCAGTGTTTTTGTCACTGCCTACAAGCTGAACTTGACTTGCTAATGCATGCACAGACCTTACCAACAATGTCGACCGGTCTGCAGAATTTGCTGCTAAGGTGTACAAACCTGTCAACATCCTTCAGGGTTTTCCCCTTTGACAGCACTTTCTGATGTCACACACGCTTGTTTCTCCTGTGCTGACAGACACAAGACTTCTTATCTCCTTGATATTGATTATGAGCCCAAAGTTGGAAAACCAGTTCATTCTGTGGTGCATCTGATCAGGCCTCAGTGGCAGCGTTGCCTGTGCAGTCATCTGTTTACTGAAAGCTGCACTGTGACTGTTCTTTCACCTGGGTATTGTTTGGAGACTTTGCAGGTTGATGAGCTTGGTGTGTCTGTGCTCTGGAGTTGGTGCTGTTGTAAGAGGGGAGGGGGGGGGTGCTCACCTTTTCTCTGATGCTAAGGTGTTTTTAAACCCTAGCTCATTATTGTAAAGTTTTTCTCTCCCTTTTTCCAGTTTCAGGTTACTATTGAATAATAGATTTCAATGCGCATCCAGTTCTGTCTCACTGTCTGTGTCTCTGTCTCTCTCTCTCACACACACACACACACACACACACACACACACACACACACACACACACACACACACACACACACACACACACACACACACACACATGCACACACACTCAAACACACACATGCTCACGAGCTCATAGAGAGAAAGGGAGAGAGCTGAATCGGCGTTAAAAAAAAGTAATCTTTTAATGAATTCAGCACTATGATTAACTTAAAAGTTTTCGTACTAGTGTAAGTAAAGAACTGAAAATGATGATACTTTTAACAGCATTGTGGTTTACTTCATAAGGTCTGTGGTGGTTGGTTGTTCTCTTCATGGCAAGTTAGGATCAGTCTTCAGAAGTTTCAGGACCCTTTGTTGGGAATACAGTTCCATACCTTACTCCTTGATACGGGCTGCAGATCGGTGATAGTGCACTAACAGCTCCTCAAACTCCAGCCATAGCCTGGCTTTCATCACAGAATTAGAGCCAGTGTTACTTGGAAAGCCAGGTGGTGTGAAACTGCAGAATCTCAGACTTCCTATATTGTTCACCAGAAGAATCTACTTCCAAATCGTGTGCATCCATTTTTTTCTTTAAAGAAGCGTTGGATAGTACAAGCTGAAGTCAATAACAAATGAACATGTTTGGCAAAACATAAAATGCTGTGTAGAAGTGGTCTTATGGAGTGTGAGCTCTAGCAGTGGGTCAGTGTCCACTCAAATAAACTGTGTGAAATGTCTTGGCTTCATGAAACAGGCTATAGATCCATCATGTGTTGCCTGTTGGTGAGGCACCATGACAGGCAGTCTGGGGCAGATGAAAGAAACCAGCAACTTCCAAATATCTCCTCCCATAAACATTTACATGCTCATGCAAGCTTTGGTGATTCTAAAGTGTGAATGAACACATGAACAGCTCGCAATAAGGATGAAAGTCACGCAGACGGTATATTTTTAGTCATATGCATAAAACATGCACATCTGTCCATTGATCAGAAGCTCTGTATGGTCCTGAACATGATCTGGATGGCATTTTTATTTCCATCATAGAAAGCATCTGATAGACAGGTTGAAAACGTAATGGTGAACAGTGGGAGGGCCGGGACATGGCCTAGCTTTACTCCTTCTGTTTACTCCTGCTGGGAAAGCAGGGGAAGAATCCTCGTTGTCCAGAGCCATTGACTACAAGGAATCAGCATACCATGGCAATGAATCTGTCAGGGCAGTCTGACATTGCCATGACCCTTGCCAGGCTGTCATGTGCAATTGAAGGCTCTTGGGATGCAGGTGATGAGAAGGCAGAGAGGTGATTTCTGACGGCTCTTCCAAAAGATTACAAGGACGTTGACAGAATTCGGTGAAGCATGTAATCCAACTCATGTACTGATGTTTGTAGATAAAAGGGACTGAAAGAACAACCAAGAGATGATGTAAACAGCCTGTTTTCTGATGCAGCTTCTGCCTGTTATAATCTGCTTCATGCTCAGTACAAGCAAGGTGAATTTTGTTTTTTTGGGGCTAGCAATCAGAAATGAATTTTTGTTGTTGTTTGTGTTTTTTCTTATAATTATGTTATGCCATTATTTTTGCTCAGTGCACCCAATATGATTATGTTGTCTGATGGGAATGAAAAGGCCTTGGAATTTTTGCTTCCGAAAAATGGCAATAAATTAAACAAAGCTATTCTCCTGAATTTGTGGTGTTATGAGCATGAAACTTTCATAAAAAGAGGAAAAGAAGAAGAAGGGAGGGAAAAAAAAAAAGAAAATCTTTTCATTTTTTTTACATAAGCTTGTTAGCTCGTCACACTGTTCTGTACTGCCAGTTTTGAGAAGTTTGACATTTGAGGACTTTAAGAAAAAGCAAAGGAAAGAGAGATTAACAAAGATCAGATTGGATTTTTTGCTATGATTTTCACAAGAAAAGCTTTTTTTTTTTTTTACCACTAGCAGTGGAAAAAAGAACATGCTCAACGTTGCAAAGATTAGATGTGAATGTTTGCAAGACTGCCAGTGGTATGAAGCAGAAAACAGGAGAGTTTGTAACATTTGCTGAGAGTTAGTATGTGCCATATGTTTGAGGAATTTGTTTTGAGTATACATTTTTTTTTATAAGGTTAACAACACTGTTGATTTGGGGGGGGGGAAAGAAAAAGAACAACAACAATGATAGAGTGACGTGAATTTTTTACCCCCTATTTGTGTCAGTGTACCTTCGCGGAGTGTCATGAAACTTTGGGCGTATGATCAAGGTGAGAAAGATTTCAAATAACACTTACTGATAATAGGTCATTAACCTGAAACTTCTGACACTACCTGAAAAATGAGAAAAATTGTGTGGGAGAATAATATCCTACTTTGATCTTGGCCTTCTATGAAGATTGTTAACTGTGCTCTTATCATTTGAAATTTGCTGTGTCTTCATTTCTTTTTTCAGAGTGTGTCAAACGATTTTGGAGGGAGAAAACACATTCATTGTTACATGTTGCTCATTGAAAATAGAACATTGTTTTATTTGATGCTGTTCAAAATTTGATTGATAAATTGGAAGTGTGTGTGTAGGGGGGGGGGGGGGGGGGGGGGGGGGGGGGGGTTTTCTTTGACTTTATGACATTGTCTAAAGATTAGTGTCTGAAAGATCAGGGTAACTTCAATACGCTTTGGAAAGTTTGTATAGGTTATTTACAGTGTGTCAAAACAATCTACATGTTTGTGAACAATTTTTGCCCTTGTAAGCAAATAAAAGAACCTTTCCTTGACTTTCCCTTCAGTCAAGATCTGCAAGTTTTGAGATAAAAAATAGTATTATATCTGAAAGGTGTTACCTTTTAACTACAATTTCTCTTTTATTTTTATTACACATCTACATGAAGGTACCGATTTTTGTTTTAGACTGTCAAGTAAGCTGAAGAAACTGGGGTGCCTTTTTTTTTTTTTTACACGAATACACCCAAGATCTTGTAAGTCAAAATGAAAACCACATTTTGTATGAAAATATGAAAGTGGGTATAGTTTTGCTGTTCATGTGTCTGTGTGTCGTTAATGCCTGTAACTGATTATTGTGGTCACTTGCCTGCTTTCCAGAAATCTGGATAGGATCCTTTACGTTGATGCGATTGCTCCATTACTTGTTTATTTACACTCTGCCACTGAAGTTTGAGGTAATTGTAAACACGTGTGTATAGTCTACACTTCTTTCTGTGCCAATGTTACGTATAAGTGATGTTGGGAAATCTGCTAGGGAGGTTATCTGTGTTACAGCTCATGTTCAGTCAATGTGACCCTGCTGTTTTCGTGTGACATATGCCACTGTTAGGCGTCCCTAAAGCAGGTTTGTCCCATGAGTCAATTTGACAGGTCAGTCAGAGAGAGAAAATGTCAAAATGTAGATGTGAAATTGTTCTCCTGTAACGCAAACCAGTCATTGTCCCGATCGTTATTGTGGCGTGCATTGCAAATGAAATATTTGACTGTTTGACCCATGAACTGAGAAGTGGCAAGTCTGTTTTCAGTGGAAAGAAAGGCATTATCTTCCCCTTGATTTTTTTCTCACAAAGGCAAATTCATTGACCCGTGCCAAGAAACTGGCCACAGTAGAGTTAATGGGATACTCCTATGTCATCATCACACTTGGCTTGAGTTGAAAAATAATGATTTAACATCTTGTGGGCTCAAATCAAAGCCTTGCAAAGGGCAGCCACTCTTATTTTAGCATGCTGTGCTAAACCCCATGTGTCCAATCTCAAGCCTTTCTGGGTGACCCTTGTAGGAACCCAGTATAGGGTCACCTTTAAGGGCAGATCAGTACCTTGTTGTTAATGGTAGACTTGTGTTGGCTGGCTGACAAAAGATTAAAAAAAAAAAAAATCTGCAAAATGTGAAGACATTTCATTGACCTTGACCAGGGTCAAATTTGTTGATCTCTTAGTATGTTCCTTTTTCATTTGTTCATTGGGATGCATGAAAACTCAGAGAACACATTTAGAGTCCTTGTCCCTGTTGGCTGTCAACAATGTTATTCACATTGTGATCCTCAGCGGAGATACATGTACAGAGGGAGGACATCGGTCACATGATCAGTGTCATCCATCAATCAGGTGGGGGTCCACTCTTGATAATGGCAGCCCTCCATCTCCAGAGACAATGGTGTTGCACCATGGACCAGTTGTGGAGTTGCTGAAGAGCCTGATCCTCGAGCGGCAGACTCCGTTGCAGTTGCTGCAAGTGAAGAGTGAGTGTGGGTGCTGACGCAAATTCTTTGCCGTTTACAGCGCCTCCATTCTTCCCGCTAGGCCTCTCTCCTCACTCTGCTCGTTTGATGCTGCCCTTGATGGTGGACCACCAGCTGACCCAGTCTGAAGCTGCTGTCTCCAGGTCTGCTTGGTCGCGGCGGCCTGCCCTCGGGTCGCACTTGCATACATCCTTGTAGCGTAGGGTGGGCCTTCCTGTGGGTCTGGAGCCTGTAGCCAGCTCGCCGTTCAGCATGTCCTTAAAGATGTGAACATCGTCCATGTGGCTGACAGGGGAGTCCGCTACACAAACAAAATTCATGTAAGAAAGCAACAGATCTTTGACACAGAGGATGCCATGGATATATCTTTTTTGTTTGTTAACTTAGGGTCATGAACATATGGTTTGGATTATTGAAATTTCTTATATTTTGAAAATGGTATCTGTGGGGGTGAAAGTCAGTACAGCTTGTTTTCAGTTTTAGATTCTTCACACATGTTGACTGTTTCATTGAAAGCGCTGCCACCACTTTTTTCTGCAAGTAAGACAGAGAAATTGTGTGTGTGTGTGTGTGTGTGTGTGTGTGTGTGTGTGTGTTGGGCATGTGTTGGTACATGTGTTATTTATTGTTCTGAATGCCAAAAGGCTTGCCTGCTTTAAACAATGGAAGTGTATTACTATTGTTAGTGATATTGAATTTCACTATTGTGAAAAACACTATGGCTGAAAATGTACAGGATGAGAAAGGTCAAAAGAGACAATAAAAGATGAGTACTTTGTAATTTTGCTTCTAAACTGTGGACAGGAAAACTCGTCATTTGAGAGATGGATACCAACAGGGCAATAAATTTAGGGGCCTTTTTCCCTAATAAGTACATGCTGACTTGGAATCCCTTTTGCAGACTTATGATACATCTTTCAAATATGTTTATCACTGAATTGTGAATTTTAAAGGTCTTTTTGTTTGTTTGTGTTTATTTTGTGTGTGTTTTTGTTTTTGTTTTTGGAAGGAGGGAGGGGCGGGGGTACTTTGGGAAGGTAGGACATAGTTGTTTTTTTTTTCTTTTAATCTCAATGAACAATCGTCATAAGTTTGATATTAAGACATTGCAAATTAATGTCAAAGCCATATGTACATTCATGTACCTTGCAGGTCCATGTGTATTCACTGTACATTTTCCCTCAGTGCCTGATTTATAATGCAAGCATTGTCCATCGCTGTGGTATTGATACAGGTGTGAGGGTAGAAGAAGCAGAGGATCTTCAGACACAGTGTGACTTCACTCACACCAAAGTCGAATAACTACCCTCCACAGTGACCTGCAGTCTCCTCTGGAAATAACAAGTCCCACGTTCCAAGAAGAAATGCCAGGGCTTTCAGAGAAACGGCGGAAGGGAGGGAAGTAATTTGGCTTGGGCAAAACAAAGAGTATGGAGCATGGCCGGCCTTGTGGGTGAAGCGATATTCTGCTGACCCTGAGGATCTGTGTTCAGTTCCTGGTTCAGACAGCCAGACGAGATATTTTCTGTCATGAGTCCAGATATGTGCAGACTCCAACCACATCCAAGTCCTTCAGTTAAGACTTCAAGACTTCAAATCAAATTATTTGTGCAAAGGCTTGCGTAAAAAAAAAAAAAATTGCACACATGTTAAACACCATTCCATGTTTCATAGAAAAAAATTGCACATTCATGTGCTGATAAGATGAAGAAGCATGTAAACCGGGTGGGGGGTGGTGGTGGTGGTTGAATTGCATACATATCAAACCCCTAGAAAAATTGCACTTTCATGTGCTGATGAAATCGATGAAGCATGTAAACCAGGAAAAAGAAAAAGAAAGAAACCACAACCATTCACATTGACAGAGTATGGCGATGGAGTACGGCAACCTTAATAGTTGGACTGAAAATTAGTCACAGAAGCTAAGGAGGAAGAGAAAAACAAACTCTCTACCAGGCAGTTGTGAATCTCAGTGTTTCAGACAAAAGAACAAGGAAGGAAAAGGGTAGTATTAAAGAGATCGGTACAGGTGATGAAGATGCCGTGAGTTTATGGATTTTGATGATGAGCATGATGGTGACTGAACAGATTCAAAACGAAATCTGAATGTCGTGATGGGGATGGGGGATGGTCGGTGAGTGTTCCCCATCTCTTTTTCCCCGTGTATGTGTGTGTTGAGGTGTAGTGGCTTGACAAGCTGTGAGGTACGACATGTGAGATTGCAATGTGTCTGAGGCCTTCCTGTGAAATTGTCTTCAGTTTGTGTCTGCGTGTTTGCTCTGTAGTAATATGAAAGACCTGCGAGTTATAACATTGAAACTGTATATATGTTTGATGGCTTTCTGATATGTTTCTATTTTTTTTCTCTCTTTTTTCTCTCTCTCTCTTTCTCTGTCTCTCTTTTTCTCCATCTCTGTGTGTGGGTATTTGTGCATGTGTGTGTGTGTGTGTGTGTGTGTGTGTTTGGTCATTTGACAAGCTGTGAGCTATGTTATGTCAATAATGTGAAATTCTAATACAGATGAAATCACCAGCCCCTCTCTCTCTCTCTCTGTACCTGTGTATGTGTGTCTATGTGTCGCATTGTGACAGGCTGTGAGCCATGACATGTGAAATGTTGGTCTACCAGTCATATTGTACAGTGGCTAGTGATGTGCACTCCCAGCTTGGAGGTTGTGGGTTCAATTCCCATCAGAGCCATTAATTTTGGGGATTTTTCTGCCCCAAACAGCTCCTAACGAAAGTTGAATGTGTTTTGAGATCAACTGGAAAGACTGGGACCACACTGTCAAGTATTATCCACTTAAGCCTTAGCAGCCTCTGAGAGTGTTGGCTCAGATTTCATGACCAGTTCTGCAGGTGTCTGTATCTCTCTGGCCTGGTTAGCACTAGGATTTACTACAAAGTAAGCATAGAGTACAGTCCTGTCTCTCAGTCTCAGATCAGAGTGGAGCTCCACAGCATCATCATAAGCATTCTCATCCTCATCAGTCGGCATAAGAAAAAAAAAATCTTAAATTTTGCAGCCTTTCATATGCCCTTGAGGTGACCATAGTTTCAATTTCCTGTCCATGTGTATGCTGTAGGTGATCACCTGTATCGACAGGTTCAGGGGATTCATTAGACTCATTTGATGACACCTCTGGAGGGAGAGCTGATTCACGTAGGCTCCGCAGCTAAGCAGTTATTGTTGTCAGCAGGGGGCTTAGTGGGTGGTGCCCAGCATGTGTTATATCAGAACAGGTACCACTGAACGCCACTGAAGTGACTTGGCAGCAGTGCAGCATCGCCTCTGCTGGGTTGCCTCATTACAACGTGATAGTGACTGCTCCCTTTGATTTCCAGGGCTGTGGTGGGACCAGTCGGGGTGCGGCTGTGGACAGGGGGTGGGTGTAATACCACTGGGGTGGCATGGAAGATGAGGTAGCCGAAAGAAAAAGGAAAAGAAAATCAAAATACATGTGATGGCCTTCTGATGAAATCCTCACTCTCGCTCTCTCTCTCTCTCTCTCTCTCTCTCTCTCTCTCAGTCTCATGTCTCTTCCTCCCTGTCAGTCAGAGTGATTGTGGGCATTTTTATTCGATTGTTCATGTTTTTGTTTTTTTTTTCCTTTTTTTTTTTTTTTTTTTTTTTTTTTTTTTTAGTCCTGAAAGTGTGAGCTGTCCATTGACAGATTTTTGCGGTGTAAACCTATGTTATGATTTTGATGCACTGTAGGTGTCTCGTTTTGGTACCGGCTTGCGTTTTTTTTGTTGTTTCATAATACTCCATTTGAGAAATTGAAATTATTGGTCACTGTCAGGAGCATATTCAGGATTTTTAAAATTTTTTTTTTACTAAAGACAAATTTTTTGACCGTAATGATGCTTAATTTTATTTTCCCTTTTTTTTTTCCACACTTGATGGGTATGATGAGTCATAATTAGTATTTGGGCCAGCATTCAGATTGTGGAGGATTCTTAGCTTGACATAAGAGTGATAAATGGGAAAACAGAAGAAACCAAAGGATTTTGACAAATGGTCAGGTGTGTGGCTTTTGGATAAGAAACATGTACTGAACTTGTGTGATACAGAACTGCTAATTTGTTGCCATGGATCTTCTGCACTGTGGTGTGTTTCGTGTCAAATAGCCAGGCTCGACTTGGTAATAAAATCTCAGTTTTCACCCACAATATGGTGTTGCTCTTTGTGTGCACATGTGTTTTTGTTTGTTTGTTTGTTTGTTTGCTTTTCTTCTTTTTTTTTTTTTTTTTTTTTTGCTGTTGAGGCCTGTTATGGTATGCTAGCATAATCATAGTAAATTCTACTTTCAATAAATTGAATAATTATTCCTGGCCAGAGGTCTTCATTATCACCGCAAAAAAAAAAAAAAAAAAAAAAAAGGTGATTTTTTTTTTTTTTAATCCTCCAGCCAGATACAGTACAATACAAATTAATGAAACACAGGGGCCGGAATAGCTCAGTCGGTAGAGCACTAGATTCGAATCTTGGTGATCCAGGAGTTGTGGGGTCGAATCTCTGCCGGGCCGTCTTGGTACAGGGGATTTTTCCCTCAGGGTTAATATTGGTTCTGACTTCATTTCCCAAATAGTCCTTCGAATGAGACTATAAACTGAGGTGCCGTGTGTGAACGCATGCATAACATCTTGCACACATGTACAATCCCATCATTAACTTTCGGAAGAGAAGGCCAGGTTAGTAAAAGAGTAATATATTAATGGAAAGGAAGAAAAAAAAAAAGAAAAGAAATCCGACTCATTGAAACCTTCCTCCAAGGAACAGTGAAAGAAAAAAAGCGAGGAGTCGGGATGCATTAACAATGAAGACAAGATCCTGTGTCCCACCGAAAAGGAAGACAGGCTCTAATCACACACACACACACACACACACACACACACATTCGTTTTCTTCATCTTGATTATATCGAGCGCATTAACACAAAAATGCTACGATGATTTCAAAACAAATTCAAGAAATGGTTCTTACACTTAGCCCTCCCTTATATTTTTTTTTCTGTTTGTTTGTTGTTGTTTTTTTTTCATTACATGAACAAACACAACATAATGCAATTACAGAATAGAAAACGAAAACCACAATCCTGGAGAAGGGAAACCACCCCTGCATGTAAAAATAACCTTTGCGTAAGGGTTGCGCCTCATTAACACGTCGTCTCCCCACCCCACCTTTTTTTTTTTTTTTTTTTTTTTTCTTCTTATTTTAAACATTCTTGTTTCTAAGCACTTCACCTCGCAATCAACAGCTATTTCTGGCACATGGGGGATCATAATCAGAAAGAATTTCCTGTATGATATATAGCCCGTCTAGAAGACAACAAAGATTTTAAACGAAACGACGTTAAATCATAAATGTTTAGAAAACTTTGCTTCTGTACGTCTTTTATTTGTAAATATTAATGTGTCAGACTGCGTGACTCGCCGATCTTTAATAACTTCCTTGTGATGTTAGGAAAAACACTATGAAATCAAATGTTGCATGCACACTCGCGCACGCTCAAGGCACAGGGACTCGCGCGGGCACATTCACTCACATGTCGAAGATGCTCTCGCACTGTGTGTGTGTGTGTGTGTGTGTGTGTGACATACATATGCATACACCCATTCATGGCACCTTCTCCCTCTCTTTCGCACCGAGCCTGACTCCTTGACTTTTAGGAAATAATTATCACTGAGCTAAGCGTAGCTTGTTGGTTCAGTGGGTAAGGCGACAGAGTAGTGTTCAAAGGTCTGGGATTCGATTCCCATCTGAGGTAAATCTCAATCTCTCTCTCTCTCTCTCTCTCTCTCTCTCTGTTTGTATCTCTTTCTCTCTCGGACACGGCAGACAACTGAGACTCGCGCTCTCTCTCTCTCTCTCTCTCTCTCTCTCTCTCTCTCTCTCTCTCTCTCTTAGAAATGGCGGACACGGCAGACACCTTAGGCAAGATCTCTCTCTGTCTCTCCGTGTACCTCTGTGTGTGTGAGTGTGTGTCTCTGTGGCGGACAAGGCGCAGATCCCTCTTCCTCCCCCTCCATCCTCGCTCTCTCCCCCCTCTCCCCCCCCCCCCCCCCCCCCCCCTCTTTCTTTAGCTCTCCTTCCTGCCTCCCTCTCTCCTCCCTTTCTCGCTCTCCATCCGTCTCCATCTCTCCCACCCCCTCTCTCCCTGCCAAGCAAGATGGGCCTCCCGTCAGAGATGTCTCTAAAGTTTTTAATTCCAGTCCAGTTGATTTATTGTGTTACCCTATGCGTCATTATTGTTATGTATGTGACATCTGATATGTGACATGCCCCTATGTAATACCAGTAGGCTACTACTCTATAATTTTACATTTCGTTCAGTCATATACTAATTCCTCTCGTACATATATACACCATCCACAAATCACTTCTCAACTCTCCAGCTCCCCCCCCCCCCCCCCCCCCCCCCCCACCCCCACACACACACACACACGCACACATTTTCCCACTCCCAACTATCCCCGCCACCACCTTTTTTTTTTTTTTTTTTTTTTGTACATTCGTCTAATACAACCAATGGTGAACAGACGTTAGAAAACACACACACACACACGCACGCACGTACGCACACAGAGTTACTAAGAAAGTTAATTTCAGATCTGTTCAGTCGTACTGAATGGCTTCAATTGGGTGGAATCTGTGAGGAACCCGTTCCTTTGTGTCCTGTGTCTGTTGCTCTGCCTACGTGAACGGCGATCCTCCCACGCTGCTCAGTTCCCGCGTTCCCAGGCCTGTCCACTGAGCTGTAAACCAGCGCCAAATATCTGAACGACAGAGAGAATGTTCA
>JADBJO010000620.1:154668-157168 GCA_016801955.1 Conus betulinus | reverse complement strand
TATCATCATCATCATCATCATCATTATCATCATTATCGTCATCATCATTATTGTTGTTGTTGTTATAAGACATGATATGTTTGCCACATTGTTTGATCTCCAAGTCCGAGGCATGCCAGACGAATTCAAAACTACGGAGAATTCGGATAGTGGAATGAAGGAACAGATGCATGGACTGAGAGAGACTGTCTGTCAGGAATTGGACTGTGGAAAACGAATTCCAGTAAAAAGAAAAAAAAAAAATTTTAGACAGAGTGGAACAACTATAAAGAAAGACAGATGACCTTGAACGACGTTCTTAAAGTAACAACTGATATTTCATAGGGTATCCAGAAGAGAAGGCGAGACAAAAAAGTGATTGTGAAGACTCCGTGCGTGAGGTACTGACCAATAAGAGTTATCAAGGGACATGCAGTTTGACAGTTTCATCTCTTAAAAACAATATGTGAAACTTTCCTGTCATTGGTAGGTGTTCTTTTTCTTTTTTGTTTGTTTGTTTGTTTGTTTGTTTTGTTTTTTTTTTTTTTTTTTTTTTTTTCTTTTCTTTTTTTTTTTTTTTTGGTCATAAAGATAAAGAAGAAATCCTGACATCAAACTGAAAACTGTAAGGTACTATTATCTTTATGGGTGACAACTTTACTCAAAGAATTCGTGACATCAGAAAATGTTTCAATCCTCATCTCAAAGTCGCTAGAGAGAACAATAAGAGCCACAATGGTCTATTCTAATCTTACCGAGTTAAAAAAAAAAACAAACAAACGTTTTGATCACTTGAAAGAAATCAGTTAGAGATTCGGCCAGCCCTGCTGTATCAAATCAAACATTTTCATGAGTACCTCAACAAAAAATATCCAGGTCGATTCTTTTAGAGGTTCAAATGTCAAACTAACACTGTTGTCGTGGTAAACTGTGCAGTGCCAATCTCATTGTCAAAGCATACACAGAAAATGAAGAAGATGTGTTTGTCTGCTCTGAATCCGACCAGTGTGGAAGAGTTGCTTTCCCCCCAGCCCCTGTATTCTGCGGACATTTGTACATTAAAAGAAATCCAAGTCGATTTTTTTTTTTCTAAGAGGTTCAAAATTAAGACTAACACCGTTCTCGTCACCCTCAGACCAGTGTGGATAAACGAAAACCTCAGTCTGCACACCAAGCTAAGGCTAGTTAACAACAACGTCAAGTCCGTGTTATTGTACGGTTCGTAGACTTGGAGACGCACAAAGAGCCCTGACAGCAAGTTGCAAGTCTTCATCAGCGCCTGTCTTCGCCAGATCCTGCTTATCAGATGGCCGGGGCGAATCTCCAACGAGAAACTCATGCGCCGGACGAAGCAAGACCCAATCACCAAGAGTATCCAGATGAGGAAGTGGCGTTGGGTTGGACACACCCTGCGTAGAGGACAGGCCCACATCCCTCACCACGCCTTGGACTGGAACCCACAGAGGAAGCGGAAGAGGGGACGACCATATTCACCACCAGGAGAAGAACTCTACAGGCAGAACTCAAGTTCACCAACAGGACCAGGGATGAAGCCAAGAGAACAGTCAAGACAGAGCGAGATGGAGTGCGGGCCCTGTGTTCCGATCGGAACGAAGAGGACTGAGTCAAGTCCGTTCCCGTGGTAACTGTGCAGTGGCAATCTCATCGTTGATGCGTTCACAGAAAATGAAGAAGATTGCATGTTAGCACTGTACCTGACCAGTGTGGAAGCGTTGCTTCCCCCAGGCTCCCTTTGTTCTTCTGACTGGGATTATGGGTGCCTGCCTCTCCAGAGGGGAACGGGTGGGAATCATGCCAGGAGGATCCACCCGGTAAGCCCATCTTGCGCTGAAGTGAATGAACATAAGCGACTGCTCGTTCATTTCCGTTGTCCTGAGTGTTTTGTATCTTGCTGGAAGAAGACCTAAGAGGTCGAAACGCGTCGTGTCTTGTCCTGTGATTCGTTCGTCTCAAAGTTTGTTCAGATTTCCGCCTCACTTTCGCCTCACTACGCAACTAGATCCAAGGTTAGTAAGCACAGACACCGTGCAGTTCCCCCCTTTTCTCGTTGGTCTTTTGCATGCGTTATGGTCACGTTGTTTCTTCGCTCACGCCCTTTCATGTGGGGGTGCTGGCCTTAATGAATGCATTCTGAAGTCTGAATTTCAGAAATTATTTACATTTTCTTTTCCTCCTTCATTTATTACAAATATAAATTGTATAATGTGTAATGTGTATTGTATCGCAATGTGTTAGTTTGATAGTTTTCTCTTTGAAATACGAATTTGACGATCGTAATACAGTCGGCACCATTTTCCTTTCGCCTCTTAACCTCCAACCTTCAGAAAGTAACTCTCTCTCTTTCTCCATCCTCCTCTCTCTCTCCTCGCATCTCTCTCTGCCTGTTCTGTCTTTCCCTCGTTCCTTCCCTCCCCCCTTCGCTCTCTGCCCCTTCTCTCCTCTTAATCGATCACCTGTACTTGTCACTGTCGCACCTACTTGTTTCTTTCTTTTTTTTCCT
>JADBJO010000620.1:137168-144668 GCA_016801955.1 Conus betulinus | reverse complement strand
CTCTCTCTCTCTCTCTCTCTCTCTCTCTCTCTCTCTCTCTCTCTCTCCCCTCTCTCTCTGTCTCTGTTTCAGTTTTACTTTTTCAGTTCTTTTTGTTCATAATTTATGTAAGTGTAGCTTTTTCTTTCGTTTTGATTTCCTTTCTTCTTGTTCCTGTTGTTGTTGTTGTTGTTTTCCTCTTCTTCTTCTTCTTCTTCTTCTTCTTCTTCTTCTTCTTCTTCTTCTCTCCTTCCTCCTCCTCCTCCTCCTCCTCTTCTCCTTCTACTCTTCTTCTTCTCTTTCTTCTTCTTCTTCTCCTCTCCTCCCTCCTCCTCCTTCCTCCTCCTCCTCCTTCTCCTTCTTCTTCTTCTTCTTCTTCCTCCTTCTTCCTCCCCCTCCTCCTTCTTCTGTTCTTCTCTCCGCTCTTCTTCTTCTTCTTCTTCTTCTCTCTTCTTCTTCTCTTCTTCCCTCCTCTTCTTCTTCTTCTCTCTTCTTCTTCTTCTTTTCTTCTTCTTCTTCTTCCTCTTCCTCCTCCTCCTCCTCCTCCTCCCAGCTCCTCTCCTCCTCCTCCTCCGATATTCTTCTTCTTCTCCTCCTCCTCCTCTTGCTCTTTTTCCTCTTCAACACCGCAGAAACACCATACGATCAGGTAAATACCCTGAGCATAAAGAGGATGTGACCAAAACATAGCCATCTTTCTAGCATAGCGTAGTGAAACGTAAATCGGAGGAGGTCGTGCCGAACGACAAGCAGCAGCGGCCTTGGAGACAACGGGCAGGAGGACAGCCCGGAAAGTGCGTTGTCCTCTGGATGGTTGACTGATTTGTTCCGCTCCAAAGCACTTCGATTGACTCCGTGATAAACCTGCGAACCATTTTGAAGATCATTCGTTGCGTCTGTTGCTAAGGATGCAGATGAACTACCGTAAAGCCGGTACTAAAACCTCACCAGGAGCAAACTGTACCGACTTTTCTCTAGGGCTAAACGGTATTGATACTTCTCTTGGGTCAAACGGTATTGATACTTCTCTAGGGCTAAACGGTATTGATACTTCTCTTGGCTAAAACGGTATTGATACTTCTCTAGGGCTAAACGGCATTGATACTTCTCTAGGGCTAACGGCATTGATACTTCTCTTGGGTCAAACGGCATCGATACTTCTCTAGGGCTAAACGGCATCGATACTTCTCTAGGGCTAAACGGCATCGATACTTCTCTAGGGTCAAACGGTATTGATACTTCTCTAGGGCTAAACGGCATTGATACTTCTCTAGGGTCAAACGGCATTGATACTTCTCTAGGGCTAAACGGCATCGATACTTCTCTAGAGTCAAACGGCATCGATACTTCTCTAGGGCTAAACGGCATCGATACTTCTCTAGGGTCAAACGGCATTGATACTTCTCTAGGGTCAAACGGTAATCATACTCCTCTAGGGTCAAACGTTATTTACTCTTCTCTGGTATCAAACGGTATTCCTATTTCTCTAGGATTAGACAGTATTGATACTTATCTAGGATCAAAACAGCATTCATACTTCTCTAGGATCAAACGGCATGGATTCTTCTCTAGGATCAAACGGTGTTGATTCTTCTCTGGGATCAAACGGTATGGATTCTTCTCTAGGATCAAACGGTGTTGATTCTTCTCTAGGATCAAACGGTATTGATTCTTCTCTGGGATCAAACGGTATTGATTCTTCCCTAGGATCAAACGGTATGGATTCTTCTCTAGGATCAAACGGTATTGATTCTTCTCTAGGATCAAACGGTATTCGTACTTCCCTAGGATCCAAACACAAAACAATTGAACAAAACAAGAATGCAGAGTAACGCTTCGTTCCTTTTTCGTAGGACAAAACATGCAAGTGAATTTTCCACAAGTATGATTATTTTTTCAGAGGTCAGAAGCATCAGACCAGAGAAAGAAAAGGGGGGATTGCTTAGCCGTCAAACGAAGGAACGGACAAATTAAAAACAAAGAAACAACAAACAAACAAACAAACATCAAAACAGACACATCACGTTTGGACCTATGTCGCACTTATTGGCAGATGAAAGTACTGGACAGGTCATCGTCCGGTCATTCAATCCATGAATGAGCGGTAAAGAATAAAGGACCGTACTGCAGAGATCAGCTGTATGTGAGGGGACATGTGTGTATGTGAGGGGACTTGTCTGTATGTGAGGGGACCTGTCTGTATGTGAGGGGACATGTCTGTATGTGAGGGGACCTGTCTGTATGTGAGGGTCCTGTCTGTATGTGAGGGGACCTGTCTGTATGTGAGGGTCCTGTCTGTATGTGAGGGGACTTGTCTGTATGTGAGGGTCCTGTCTGTATGTGAGGGGACCTGTCTGTATGTGAGGGGACTTGTCTGTATGTGAGGGGACCTGTCTGTATGTGAGGGGACCTGTCTGTATGTGAGGGACCTGTCTGTATGTGAGGGGACATGTCTGTATGCGAGGGGACATGTCTGTATGTGAGGGGACCTGTCTGTATGTGAGGGTCCTGTCTGTATGCGAGGGGACCTGTCTGTATGTGAGGGTCCTGTCTGTTTGTCAGGGGATCTGTCTGTATGTGAGGGTCCTGTCTGTATGTGAGGGGACCTGCCTGTATGTGAGGGTCCTGTCTGTACGTGAGGGGACTTGTCTGTATGTGAGGGGTCCTGTCTGTATGTGAGGGGACCTGTCTGTATGTCAGGGTCCTGTCTGTATGTGAGGGGACTTGTCTGTCTGTATGTGGACCTGGGGACCTGTCTGTATGTGAGGGACCTGTCTGTATGTGAGGGGACCTGTCTGTATGCGAGGGGACCTCTCTGTATGTGAGGGAACCTGTCTGTATGTGAGGGTCCTGTCTGTATGTGAGGGGACCTGTCTGTATGTGAGGGACCTGTCTGTATGTGAGGGACCTGTCTGTATGTGAGGGGACCTGTCTGTATGTGAGGGGACCTGTCTGTATGGGGGACCTGTCTGTATGTGAGGGTCCTGTCTGTATGTGAGGGGACCTGTCTGTATGTGAGGGTCCTGTCTGTATGCGAGGGGACCTGTCTTTATGTGAGGGTCCTGTCTGTATGTGAGGGGACCTGTCTGTATGTGAGGGACCTGTCTGTATGTGAGGGGGCCTGTCTGTATGTGAGGGTCCTGTCTGTATGTGAGGGTCCTGTCTGTATGTGAGGGTCCTGTCTGTATGTGAGGGACCTGTCTGTATGTGAGGGGGGACCTGTCTGTATGTGAGGGGACCTGTCTGTATGTGAGGGTCCCTGTCTGTATGTGAGGGTCTGTCTGTATGTGAGGGGACCTGTCTGTATGTGAGGGGACCTGTCTGTATGTGAGGGGACCTGTCTGTATGTCAGGGAAACATATCTGTATGCGAGGGGACTTGTCTGTGTGTGAGGGGACTTGTCTGTGTGTGAGGGGACCTGTCTGTATGTGAGGGGACATGTCTGTATGTGAGGGGGACCTGTCTGTATGTGAGGGACCTGTCTGTATGTGAGGGGACATGTCTGTATGTGAGGGTCCTGTCTGTATGTGAGGGTCCCTGTCTATATGTGAGGGACCTGTCTGTATGTGAGGGTCCTATCTGTATGTGAGGGACCTGTCTGTATGTGAGGGACCTGTCTGTATGTGAGGGTCCTGTCTGTATGTGAGGGTCCTGTCTGTATGTGAGGGACCTGTCTGTATGTGAGGGACATGTCTGTATGTCAGGGAACATATCTGTATGCGAGGGGACTTGTCTGTGTGTGAGGGGGACTGTCTGTGTGTGAGGGGACTTGTCTGTGTGTGAGGGGACGTGTCTATATATGAAGGGACATGTCTGCATGTGAGGGAACATGTCTATGTGAGGGGACTTGTCTGTGTGTGAGGGGACTTGTCTGTATGCGAGGGGACGTGTCTATATATGAGGGGACATGTCTGTATGAGAGGGGACATGTCTGTATGTGAGGGGACATGTCTATGTGAAGGGACCTGTCTGTGTATGAGGGGACCTGTCTGTATATGAGGGGAGATATCTGTATGAGAGGGAGTTGTACGTGTGTCAGGAGATATATGTCTGTATCTGAGGGGTCTCACTGTATATATGATGGGACTTGTCTAATATGAGGCGACTTGTCTGCATGAGAGACGACGTGTCTGCATGTGAGGGGACTTGTCTAACAAGCGCCATCCATGAGAGAGATTGTTTACCTGTACAAGAGGTCACATTTGGAATCAGATTTGTTTACCTGTACAAGAGGTAACATTTGGAATCAGATCAGATGATATTAGATTATAAACAGTTTGATAATACAGAGACACAGTTTGCGACTGTCCGTGTGTTTGTGTTGGTCCAATGAAAGCAGATTTTGATTTTTTTTTTCCATGACTTGTATGCACCTCACTTATACCAGTACGTCCAAACGAAACGCGGCTTTTGTGTGTACTACACACATTAAGGTCCACTTACAAAACGCGTTTCTCTGGAAAAGAACTAAGTGGAAAAATGGGCTTTTCACACAAATCTTTAATCAAGGAACTGATTTTTCTTTAAACTGTCACTGTTCCACAGGAAATTAAGCTAGGATGGTTTAAGTTGGTTCGTTAAAGTGACTATTGGATTTTCACTAAGCGTGTGCGTGGATACCAAACTGTACACCGCCATGTTGCTAGGGCTGATCAGATACCAAATTACTGTAGATACTTGTCTTTTATTTTCTTCCGCGTTCCTACGGCGGCCATGTTGGGGTGAGGAGCGTAGTGTCTGGTCTTCTCCTGTGCTTGTGACTCTGCAGGAGGTCTGCCCACAGCCGATACACCCCGACTTCACAGCAGCTCATGGCTGTCTTGGTTAGCCCTGTAAATACAGGGGCTAACGTACACCAGACAGTGGCGAGCTGGGACTCCCAAGCTGTTTCTTCTCTCAGGCCATGTTGGTCCGCGGCACCTTCTTCTGTACTATCCAGTGCACACCCCGACAACGCAAGGCTTGAGGGATCCCCCGATCCGCCTACACCTTCTTCTGTACTATCCAGTGCACACCCCGACAGCGCAAGGCTTGAGGGATCCCCAATCCGCCTACACCTTCTTCTGTACTATCCAGTGCACACCCCGACAGCGCAAGGCTTGAGGGATCCCCAATCCGCCTACACCTTCTTCTGTACTATCCAGTGCACACCCCGACAGCGCAAGGCTTGAGAGATCCCCAATCCGCCTACACCTTCTTCTGTACTATCCAGTGCACACCCCGACAGCGCAAGGCTTGAGGGATCCCCAATCCGCCTACACCTTCTTCTGTACTATGCAGTGCACACCCCGACAGCGCAAGGCTTGAGAGATCCCCAATCCGCCTACACCTTCTTCTGTACTATCCAGTGCACACCCCCGACAGCGCAAGGCTTGAGGGATCCCCAATCCGCCTACACCTTCTTCTGTACTATCCAGTGCACACCCCGACAGCGCAAGGCTTGAGGGATCCCAAATCCGCCTACACCTTCTTCTGTACTATCCAGTGCACACCCCGACCGCCTACACCTTCTTCTGTACTATCCAGTGCACACCCGACAGCGCAAGGCTTGAGGGATCCCCAATCCGCCAACCAGGGGACGCGCCTCTGTGAAGTACAGCCCCGGTGCGAAGGACTTGTAGATACCAAAACGACGGGCGTTTCGCTCCGCGAGTTTGAAATCTGAGTTCCAGGACAGCAGAGCGACAGACCGCGCGTTTTGGGGTCAATCTGGAATCAGAATGGTCAGACTACGGGGAGCCGTCTTTAAACACCGTGTGTGTGTGTGTGTGTGTGTGTGTGTGTGTGTGTGTGTGTGTGTGTCTGTTTCTGTTTTGTTTTTGTTTGTTTGTTAGTGTTGTCTTGGCTTGAAATTAAGTCTCGGTATTTCTTTCTTCTTTTCCGATGCGGCAGTAAGGAGATAAGCGCTTTCATTACCCTCAGAGACCAAAACTCGCACCTCCTAGAGACAGGTTCTAGTTTAAACACTGGCCAGTGAGTGACCGACAGCAGTGCTGTTGTTTGACTTTGAGAGTGAAGAGGACAGTGTAGGGGTGGGGGGTGGGGGTGGGGGTGCTTCATATCGGGCCAGTCTGACTGACTGAAACCAATTTGTTGTCAGATTAACCCATGGTCATATCGGGCCAGTCATATTGAACCACAGACATTATGTATGTCTGTGTATTGAACTGACACCGAGCCAGCCTGTGTGTGAATGGAAAACACGCGGCGATAGTAAATCTCTTAGTGTGGCGTTGCGAGCAAGCCGCGGATACTCTCTCTCTCTCTCTCTCCTCTCTCTCTCTCTCTCTCTCATAGTAGATCTCACATTCCGGCGTTGCAAGCAAACGCTAGTACTTGCTCTGTCTGTTTGTCTCCGTCCGTCCGTCTGTCCGTCTGTCTGTAACCAGAGTTCAGTTGGCTGTCAGAATGAAGTGACTCAATGAAGTGCTCATTGTCTTCATCACTTCAGGAAAAGGCGCATTACGCCACGCCGGCCGGTTAGGTATCCAGACCCAACTGGCGAAGAACACCACCATGGCGGTCTGTTGGTGCCTTGTTTTGATATCTATTTACCGAAATGATGCTGTACACTGGCGTGGGCGGCCACACGCCACAGTTAGGATTTTGCACTGAAACACACTGTAATTATTATTATTATTATTATCAATTCTTATATCGCGCCTATCCTCGGCTAGAGACCAAGCTCTACTCGCTTTACAATCCGCATTCTCGTTTACACAACGGCCTGCCCACCTGGGTAGTGCCGACCGAAGAGCTGCCAGCTAGCGCTTCATTCAGTCGTTTCCCGTGTCATCCAGTCAATATCGTTCACTCAGTTTCCTTACTTCCTTCATTTTTTTTTTTCCATTTCTCACGCAGGGTGCATGTTATGTGTAACGTGTCATCCATACCAACGGCCAAACTTGCCTTCTCTTCCGAAAGATGGTTATGGGGTTTTACGTGTATACAAGATGTTAGGTTACACGGAACCTCGATTTATAATCTCATTCGAAGGCTGTATGAGAAATGGAGTCAGAACCAATGTTAACTCCGACGACGAAAAAAATCCCCCAGTACCGAAACAGTCCGGCGGAGATTCGAATCGCAACCCCAGGATCACCAAGATTTCCAGTCCGGCGCTCTACCACAGAGCTATTCCGGCTCCCATGTCATCGTTTTGAGGCCTGTGATAAGTTTGAGCCAGTTTTTAATGTTAAACTGATAATTGATCAACAGAACAACTCCCCATCTGTCATCTCCTTTGTTTGTTGGGATCGTCACCGATGAAACAACACACAATCTTTCAAATATTTGACCTTGCCATTGCTTGACGTCACATTCCGGGCCCTTGCACTCACCCGTGACTCTGTCTTTGCGCGCCAGATGGATGACCCCTAATAGTCCTGTTCCTTTGATTTTAATCTGTCTGTTCGGAACCACCTGGCTTGTACCTTGGATGGCCATATGGGGAAAAAAATGAGGAGAATCAACTTCAAACGTCATGAAAATTCTCAAAACAATCAAAGTCCGCCAGTCTAT
>JADBJO010000620.1:117168-129668 GCA_016801955.1 Conus betulinus | reverse complement strand
CCCGCGATTCATTATAACAACAGAGACATAGAAGAGAGATCACTCATGCTCCGGCTTGTATATTGTGCAAAGTCTCCTCCCCTTGCCTATAGGACGCTCCCGACCAAAAAGGTCAAAAGAGCGCCTCTCTGGTCAAGTGCTCCTCCGATTCGTTCAGGGTCGACAACCTCTGTTCTCAATGCGCTAAAGACAAGTTGTAAAGGGCTCGGCTTCGATCGAGAACAAAGGAAGTCGGTGATAATAATAAATAATTAGTGAATAAATAGTTTTAGACATGTATCCTCACGCAACGGAGTAACGAGCAGAGCTGAGGACGAGTCTTCTATGTCTCTGGGTATAATTACGTCCATTTGTCTCAAAGAGGAGCCAGTTATTTATACAATTTATTAGACCCAATATTTTGAAAAAATTGTGAACGAAAAGTTAACCGAGGTACACAAATACGGAAACGAGTCTGTAAGAAAAGAGATATCAAAGATATTTCTATTACAAAGTGTTATTTGTTTTAGAAGATAGAAAATTCACATTGATTCACAATCAGAATGACTGTGTTGTCATTAAATTAGCTCTTATCAAAGAATGAAAGTTTCATGTTAAATAAGTATTTGAGAGAGAGAGAGAGAGAGAGAGAGAGAGAGAGAGAGAGAGAGAGAGAGAGAGAGAGCATTAAACAAGTCATTTCAAGTGACGCCTGACAACGACACAATGCGTTGCCACTGAGCAAACCCAATGTTGATTCTACATTGTTAATTTCTAAAGCCAAACAGTTATGTGTTTTCACACTGATGGTGTTAACGATCGTCCAAGTTTAAAATAAAAACATGGACAAAACGTAAGGTCTTTTCCGATCAACAATATAAGACATTATTATCGATCACACAAACTTCTACTCTAAAAAATAATCGTTAATAGTCAAATCAATCATGGTGTCTGGTTTTCGGCACCCGATTCGTCGTTTCACAGATTGCAAGCAAAGTTGTCAATTAATGCAAGTCCAAATTCCTTTTTGTTTGGTTTGTACACAACGTAGATGGACAATGGTTGATTAATTTAGGCGTGGAAGCATCAAGTACTGCGTTGTCGAATTGTTTTTCCTACCGCTATCACACCTGCTCTGTACAAAACGCACGTACATGAGCTGTGGTAAAACATGGAATGGAATAAATTAGAACTGAACGAAACGCAATCAACACACACACTCACACACACTAAAACTACAGTTCACGTCAGCATGAGACGTGATCATTGATTAATTGACACATTTATGTCTGTTAGAATAAATAAAAGTTTGCGTCGTGGGGTTAGATTGGATGACAAAGTCACAAATCGCGTCACGATTCTAAAGCTATTTTCAGCATTTTGTGGACGACAGTTCGCTCCATCGTCTGGTCATCATCATCATCGCCACCGTCATTGTAGAAACCTCATCATCAGCGTCCCGTGTTTGCACCAGTAACAAACAGTTCACCACTGACCCTGCCCTCCGCACTGGGGGTCACAGTTCGTGATCCGACTGTCCTCCAGTTTCCCCATCCCATCTCTCTCTCTCTCTCTCTCTCTCTCTCTCTCTCTCTCTCTCTCTCTCTCTCGTATTCTCACGGTCTTGATCACAGCAGTTCACATCAGATCGTCCATGCAGTCTTCACACAGCCAGCCGTTGCCAAAGGGCGCCCTGAAGGCCACAACGCGGCGTTGGTGACAGCGGTAACACCGCTTGACGTCCTCCTGGTCTTTCTCCACGGGACGGTCCCTCTGAGGCTGTTGTGAACACTGCCCGCAGCCCTCTCCCCCACTCTCCGGCTTCTTGAACACGTACTTCACACTGTCCGAGTTGGGCGTGCGGATCTCCAGGTACCCGTCGTACTGTCTGGTGGTGGCCGTGTCTTTGGGCGGGGCTTTGTGGGCAGTCTTGGCGGGGACGTTGTGCTGAGGGGCCGCGGCAGGACACTGCCGCACGTACGTCCTTTGCTTGGTCGTGAACTGCTGGAGGGTGGTGGAGGTGCACCTTCTCCGTGCGGAAGGCGCCCCCGAACACCTCCGTCCTGTCCCTGGAACACGCGTGGCTGTCCGCGGGGTTCTTACTCCGCTCGTGGTCTCCATGGTGATGGGTCGCTGATGGAGAAAAAACGAGGACAGTTCGGAGTGAGGGCTGCAACGTCCGCACTCCCCGGACGACGTGGACAGCGGGTCCGCCGACATCCGGTCGCTGCAGCTGGAGTCCACGGAGGTGGCCGTCTCGTAGCCAGACTCCGGGGACGTGGGCTGCACCTTCATGGACTTTGAGCGGGACAAGCCTCCCCGGCTGGAGGTGGGGGCGGCGAGAGGTCCCCGCTGGTGCAGGTGGTGGTCCTGGAGTGCTCGCGGAGGCTGAGGTTGCGGCACAGCTGCTGGTACATGGTCTTCATGTTGTGGGAGGACACGCGGCAGTCCTGGCACAGGTAGTGCTTGCGGCCCGAGATGAAGGAGGGGTTGGGGCGGCACGTGTCGCTGCGCTGCCCGCACTTCTCGCACTTCTCGTGCCGGTGCTTGTGGCGCAGCTTGCTGCACACCTTGGACAGCCAACTCCGGCCCTCCATGCCCGAGTTCTCCTTGCCCTCGGCGCGAAGAGGGAAGAGCCGCGAGCGTTGGAGGGAGGCGGTGATGGTATTGTCTGCTGCACTGGAGCCAGGGGAACGTTCTTGACCGAGGCTATGCAATTCATTGTCGGAGCGGCGCGGTTCATAGTCACTCAAGAAGAGACGATGAGACTCTCTCACTGAAGTCGTACACACTCCACAGTACTTCACACGTTCACCATTCCTTCACAGGCACAGTCTCCTGGATGCGGTCTTCTGACTTTCACGAACTCTTCACACGAAAATGAAAGCAAGGGTCCTTCCTACCTGACCCGAAAAAAACAAGAAAAAAAAAAAAGTCTGCCAAAAGGTTGGTCAGATCCGCTCTTTTTAAGCTGTGACTGTCACACAAACAGGCCTGTTTGTTTGTTGAGGTCTCCCCCCCCCTAAAGAAAAAAAAAACAGCGGCCCAGCGCTGTTCAACGAGACACACACACACTGAGAGACCAGCAGGCAGACTGGGGGGCTAAATCGAGAGACGGCCGGTTATAAAGAACCTCCCCCTCCTCTCAAGAGGTGCGGTGAGTGAGGGCGTGGCGCTCCACCTCCTCCCTCCCCCCTACACCTACCCCCATACCACAGCGCCGGCATACCAGTGCACCAGGCGGGGTGGTGAGTACTCCACGCCTCACTGCGCAAGCACTTACCAGTCTCTCTCTCTCTCCCCTCCCCTACTTCCTTCCCTCCCCCTTGATCTACACCGGCGCTGGCGGCACTTCGCCAGTGAAGTCAGATCCCGATAAGGCTCGCCGCTCTGCCGTCGTCGTCGTCGTCGGGGTCGGCCACCCAGCTCTCAATCCACCCCGGTTGGTTGCTGCTTGTCTGAGCTATTTCCGTTGAAAGTGTGTGTGTGTGTGTGTGTGTGTGTGTGTGTGTTACTCTGTGTGTGTGTGTGTGTGAACTCTTCAAAAAAAAAAAAAAAGTGGCGGGTCCGCTGCCCCCGAGGCTCGTCGGGTCAGTTGTCTGGGCCAAAGGTCAGAGGTCAGAAGCTCTCTTTCTCTCTCTCTCTTGATCCGGCCCTGACCCCTCAACACCGAGCTTGGAGTTCAGTCCGTTTAATCCTTCCAGCAGGTGGCGTAATCCAATTGTGTGGCCCAGCAACCTGGAGGAACGTGGTGTGGGCAGGGAGCACGGGGCCGGCGCGGGGCAGTTCACACGGGGCGGGCTGCGTGCCTTCAGACAGGGCCCGGGCCCAGCATTCCTCATCGGCTTTCAGCGGGGGCTCTAATCAACGGATTAGGCTCCCTCACCACCGTCCGTTTTCTGGGGGCTCCCCACCTTTGATGCCGGGAGATGAAAACTCATTAGCTGGGGCCGGTCTGTGTACAGAACAGAACAGTACACAGCAGACCGCTCAGGAGCTTTTGAAGATGCTCGGGTCTGGAAAGCCAGGAGGGGTGGTAATCCGATTTCCTATCCAGGAAAAAACAGGCTGCTTCTGTGGGGGGGGGGGTGGGGTTGGGGGGGGGGGGGGGGGGGGGGGGGGGGCAAACACTGGGTGTCGGGGTGGAGTGGGGATTTGGGCACGGAAGGGCGGGTGGAGGGCGGGATTTGTGTGGGGGGAGAACAATGTTGTAGCGATCAGCGAAAAGTTACACAACAGTATTTGTTAAGTCCTCCTCTTCCTTCCGGGGGCAGCCGGCCACGGAATCTTAAGCTGATTTCCTCCAGTCCGCCAATCTCGGCGTTGTACGATTGTTACGACTCTTCACCTGTGCTAGCGTGTCGTTCACTTTTCAGTTCTTCAGACTTTGTGTTCGCTGGCTGAAAGTAACACACTTCGTAGCTTACGAATGACTTCTGATTCTGTCTGTCACGTCGCTGGTCACTTTTTTTTTTTTTTTTTGTTACCAGCACAAAGAACAGTTTTGATATAGAAGTTCCGTGAAGCTGACGAACTTTAAACGGTGTGGGTTGTTTGCCTTGCGCGTGCCGCTCAGTCAAAACTGGGTTTCAGTGGGGCGAGGTTGGGCTTTATGTATCAGCAGCTATTTGGGGGACGGCTGTGCGGAGTATGACATAAGCAATGTAGATACCTCGTGACATTTGGCGCTTTTTTTTCGTCATCCGCACACACACACACACACACACACACACACAGAGTCACACACACACACACACACACACACACAGCTCACGCACACACGCACACACACACGCGCACACACACCCACACACACGCGCGCGCACACACACACACACACACACACACACACACACACACACACACACACACACACACACAGATATATCTCTCTCTCCCTCTTTCTCTCTCTCTCTCTCTCACTCAGAGTAACACACACACACACACACACACACACACACACATAACATCCGCGACGAGACGAATCCCGAAATGAAACCGCACACACGGACCCATCTCTTTCGTCAATTCTATTTTGGGAAGGGATTTCCCGTTCGTCTCCAGCCCCATTACACACTGAGTAGACAGACGGTGGAACGCTATTTTTAGAAGCGGAATGTTAAACTCGTGACAAAGGTTAAAAAAAAAAAAAAAAATCACCAGACCATCCGTTGTTGATTATTCCTATGATTCATATTACTGCAGGAAATCATTCAGTAAACTAACATTACATCTTTGATCCAGTTTCAAGTCTAACTAAAACGATGGTGTATAGAAACCGCAAGACGTTGCCCAGGGTTATGAATGGAATGCCAGCAATGCCACCTTATTGAGGCTCCGAATCCAGCCAATGAGAATCGAGCTTACACTCTACCTCACTTGAGCGAGGTGTGTCCTTCACACTTTCTCTCTCCTTACAACCAATCATTAGATCCCGCGCTATTCACGTGGTTGGCTGCCACAATTTTTATCTGTCGGTTGACCGTGGGGAGGGGAGGGCGGTGGGGGTGGGGGAGAAGCAAAAAAAAAAAAAAAAAAAAAAAAAAAAACCCCAAAACTGCTTGTCCGAATGCGGTTTGACGACATCACTAAATTTTCACGTTGACGGAATCACTAAAATTTATCCCTGTTGATAACCTGTTTTGACTTTGTGAATGTCCTAACCCCCATGAAACCTACGGCCTGCGTGTAGTCTACTGGAAGAAGTGGGAATAGGAAAAGACGTGGGCCTAACGTGTTGTTAGTGGGGTATGGGAGTGGGGAGACAGGGGGAAGTGTGGGTAGAGAGAGGGGTAAAGAGTGGGGTGGGGGATTGATTGCCCTGTGTGGATCGCAAGGCATGGTGGCAAAAAAAGACAACCATAGATATCATCAAGTACGCTTCACACACGCATGTGCGTATGACAGCACGTACGCGCGCGCATTCAGGGAGCACGCACACACACACACACACACACACACACACACACACACACACACACACACACACACACACACACACATACACACACACACTCACTCATTCATACACACACGCGCGCTCCACACACACACACACACACACACACACACACACACACACACACACACACACATTCACTCACTCACGCACACACATACACAGTCTCTTACTCACTCGTTTACGCATACATTCATCCCCCTCCCACCTCTCTCTCTCTCTCTCTCTCTCTCTCTCTCTCTCTCTCTCTATATATATATATATATATATATATATATATATATATATATATATGCAGCTAGCGAATGGTCTTTTTCATATTTATGATAGACATTTTCCATTTACTTCATCTTCAATTTTTTTTTTCCCGCTCAATTTCAAATCTTTGCCAAGTCATTACTGTAATGATGGAAGAATTGTTAACCTGCACTTGTTTTCCCCCCACTACTTCATTGTTCAGCATTATATATATATATATATATATATATATGTGTGTGTGTGTGTGTGTGTGTGTGTGTGTGTGTGTGTGTGTGTGTGAGTGTGATACACAAAAACACGAACTCTTGCTTCCTCTTTCTCACTCTATTGCTCTCTCCCTCCTCCCTCCCTCCCTCCCTCCCTCTCTCTCTCTCTCTCTCTCTCTCTCTCTCTCTCTCTCTCTCTCTCTCTCTGATAAACACACATAACTACATTCACTTTTATGGCTCAACACACACACACACACACACACACACACACACACACACACACACACACTCTCTCTCTCTCTCTCTCCTCTCTCTCTCTCTCTCTCACTCACACACACACACACACACACACACACACACACACACACACACACACACACACACACATACACCACACAGGCCTATACGAATACACACACTACCTAAACGCACAGAAACCCGTGAAACAAAAAAGCTTCTCTCTCAGACAACGTACAAAGTGCAATTCCTTTCACCCTATTTTGGGGAATGATGACACTGGGCACACAGTCCTCAGCGTGAACTTTGTGGACCATAAACAGTCGCCTGAATGCGAACTGTCGGAAAGTAGAATACGATAAGCATCATGCTCGATATACACGTGGGTATCGTGGTGTTCTACTCTCCATCAACGTTCATCTACACGAAGAGTTAATCAAAGTACCTTGCTTGATTAGTTAAATCCTGGATCGATTCACCAGACATGTTTCCTCAAACAACTTCACCCATAAGAAAGATTCAACCCTGACATTTTCAGATATCGAGACGGAAGAAATTGATTATGTAGGTAAGAGAAACTGATTACGTGAGTGGGAGAAACTGATGACTTCAGTGGAGAAATTGGCTACGTAAGACTGTGTGTTTTGGGAACAGTCAAAGAAGAAGAAGAAAGAATTCATCACCTGGCTCATTGCGATCTGTGCATAGTCTTTCTTCTCTCGATAACCCACTGTGTCGTTCTCTCTACATTTCAGGCTTATGATAACAATAACGAAATGTACTCAACACAGTGGTGAACTGATGTGGTAGACTTGCTATATACGTTTCAAAATTAAAGAAAATCACGAGTTTGTGAATCAGTATTTGTTGCTTTCTTTCTTGTGAACTAGAAGTTTACTTCTCTTTTTCAGTTTGTCTACCTTCTCTGTCCCTCTCTCTGTGCCTCTGCCCTCTGTCTCTGTCTCTCTCTCTGTCTCACCTTCCCCCCTCTCCTCTCTCTCTGTCTCCCTCACCCACCCACCCATCCCTTCACCCATACACACACGTAACACACACACACACACACACACACACACACACACACACGCGCACACACACACATATGCACAGTCTCTTTTTTATTCATATACACATTCATACATAGGCCTAAATCTAAACATAGATAACTTCTGTTTCCAGAAACAAGCACACACACGTGAATCTAAACATCAATAACTTTTTCTCCCCAGAAACAATTACAAACAAATAAAATCTAAACATAAGATAACGTTTGCTCCTGGAAGCAATTTCATAGTCCTAAATCTATACACAAACCAGTCACTTGTTTTCCGGTACCCGTTCGCCTGCTACACACTTGCAGACAAGACGTGCACAGCACAGACAAGGATCGGAGCCCCCCCCCCCCCCCCCCCCCCCCCCCCCCCCCCCCCCCCCCAAAAAAAAAAAAAAAAAAAAAAAAAATTCCAATCTTGTCCATGTGCCCCTCCCCCCACCCCACCCCCCCCCCACCTCCCCATCTCTTCCCAGGGGCCGTCACATGCGCACAGCACAGCAACACTCGCGGGAGAAACGTACAGACAGGAAAGTGCCGTTCAACATCAACATTGTCTTAGTATTTTGGAACGTTGTCTTGCAGAACACAGGGACCAATAAAAACGAACCCAAGTAACCTCACTGTGACGGATTTGTGGCTCGTTCACTAGTCTGTTAAAAGGCAAATAAAAGACGCATCTCGTTTGAAACCTAATTCTCGAAGTGACTTGGGGGGGGGGGGGGGGGGGGGGGGGGGGGCGGAGATGGAGAGAGAGAGAGAGAGAGGAGGGGGGAGTTGCTTATAGCCGAGCCGACCGCAAAGGGCCATTTCAGGGCGGTCACCCCGTCTGAAAGAAACCCGTTGAACGCTGCCTTCGGAGAAAGCTGTCTATAAATAGAAAACTGGCCATGAAAGCAATATACAACCAGGAAGGCATCGGGCGTGCGCCGATCGTCCTCAAGGTCAAACAGATCCTGTGGATCTGGCCAGCTGATCCAGACTGGCATCACGGATTCGCTTCAAAATTCGGCAGGTCCCGTACTAGGGCCATGCTCCTTCTTTCTATTTGAGTTAAAGGTTTTGTTTGTTTGTTCGTTCGTTTGTTTGTTTACTTTGCTCTGCGCACACAAAGGCTCACACAAGAAAGCGATTCCGTTACCTCTGACGTACTAAATCCCAAACATATAAAGTATTGGCGTCAGGAGGGTTTGTTTGGGTGGATCTGGTTCTGACGTCTTGCTTTACAAACGAAAAGAATATTAACCATTCCAATCTTTTAAGAAGTATACACCTCATCTCCCAGACTTTTTTTTTTCTTTAAATGTATATGGAAGGCCTAATTTTGAAGAAAAAAAACAGAAGAAAGATGTTTGCCGTGTTTTGTTCTCCAAACTCTGAGTGACGTCGAGCCTGAGGGGAACAATGATGAACCCCCGGTCCCCACTCCCTCTCCCCCCTCTCCTCCCTCTCCCTTTCCTCCTCTCTCTCCCTCCCCCCCCCCCCCCCCCCCCCCCCCCCCCCCCCCCGTGCCCTATTCCATTCCCCCTGCTCCTTTCCTTATGATCGTGTAAAGACTTCAGGGCCAAAAACTTTGTATGAGGGAGCGTCTTCTCTTAGATCTGCCGTTAAGTTCTTTCTAGAGTTTCTTGTCATTATTTCATTCATTTATTTGTTTTTCAAGTGGACTTTGATTGTGCGGTGTCTTGATTCTGACTGAACCAGCAGTAGCCGTCCAACTCTCTCTCTCTCTCTCTCTCTCTCTCTCTCTCTCTCTCTCTCTCTCTCTCTCTCTCTCTCTCTCTCTCTCTCTCTCTCTTATGAATCTGGTAAGATTCAGCTGCTTGTTAAACCGTTAACGGAAATGACCATCTCTCTCTCTCTCTCTCTCTCTCTCTCTCTCTCTCTCTCTCTCTCTGTCTCTCTGTGTGTGTGTGTGTGTGTGTGTGTGTGTGGTGTGTGTGTGTGTGTGTGTGTGTGTGTGTGTGTGTATCATCCTCATCTTATCATCAGCAGTAATAGAAGTAATAACAGTAGCAGCAGCAGCAGCAGATGCAGCGGCGGTAATAGGAGGTAGTAGTAGAAGTGGTAGCAGTAGCAGCAAGAACAGCAACAACGACAACAACAACAACAACAACAGCCGCGTCAGCAGCAGGGTATATACCTCCATTATGTCACGAAGACCAGCCGCGGCACTGCCCCCTGCCAACGATGTTCCATTACTCGTGATCACTGCAGTCATGGTGATGCTTTATCACTGACGATAACTGGCTATTGATGGTGATGCTTTATCACTGACGATAACTGGCTATTGATGGTGATGCTTTATTGTTGACGATGACTGGCTATTGATGGTGATGTTTTATCATTTATGATAACTGGCTATTGATGGTGATGTTTTATCATCATTTATGATAACTGGTTATTGATGGTGATGCTTTATCATTGAGCATAAACTGGCTATTGATGGTGATGCTTTATCATTGACGACAACTGGCTATTGATGGTGATGTTTTATCATTTATGATAACTGGCTATTGATGGTGAGTGCTTTATCATTGACGATAACTGGCTATTGATGGTGATGTTTTATCATTGACGATAACTGGCTATTGATGGTGATGTTTTATCATTGACGATATAACTGGGTATTGATAGTGATGTTTTATCATTTATGATAACTGGCTATTGATGGTGATGTTTTATCATTTATGATAACTGGCTGCTGATGGTGATGTTTTATCATTTACAATAACTGGCTATTGATGGTGATGCTTTATTATTTACCATAACGGGCTATTGATGGTGATGTTTTTATCATTCACAATAACTGGCTGGTGATGATGATGTTTTATGATTTAGTGATGGTAATGTTTTATCATTTATGATAACTGGCTATTGATGGTAATGTTTTATCATTTACGATAACTGGCTACTGATGGTGATGTTTTATCATTTACCATAACGGGCTATTGATGGTGATGTTTTATCATTCACAATAACTGGTGGTGATGATGATGTTTATGATTTAGTGATGGTAATGTTTTATCATTTATGATAACTGGCTATTGATGGTAATGTTTTATCATTTACGATAACTGGCTACTGATGGTGATGTTTTATCATTTACCATAACGGGCTATTGATGGTGATGTTTTATCATTCACAATAACTGGCTGGTGATGATGATGATTTTTTGTTTAGTGATGGTAATGTTTTATCATTTATGATAACTGGCTATTGATGGTAATGTTTTATCATTTACGATAACTGGCTACTGATGGTGATGTTTTATCATTTACCATAACGGGCTATTGATGGTGATGTTTTATCATTCACAATAACTGGCTGGTGATGATGATGTGTTTTATGATTTAGTGATGGTAATGTTTTATCATTTATGATAACTGGCTATTGATGGTAATGTTTTATCATTTACGATAACTGGCTACTGATGGTGATGTTTTATCATTTACCATAACGGGCTATTGATGGTGATGTTTTATCATTCACAATAACTGGCCGGTGATGATGATGTTTTATGATTTAGTGACGGTAATGTTTTATCATTTATGGTAACTGCCTAATGATGGTGATGTTTTATCATTTGCGATAACTGACTAGTGATGATGATTTGTCATTTAGTGGTGGTGATGTTTTATCATTTACGGTAATTGGCTACTGAAGGCGATGTTTTATCTTTGACAATAACTGGCTATAAAAGCCTACAGGAGGCTAAGGGGAGCTCATGGAGAGAGAGACGCAGTTGCAACATAGTTTGGGACGAGGATCAAGAAAGTGTGACGGGATTGTAGAGATTCCGGGGACCTCTCCATCGTTTGCTGAGACGATTGATTATTGCCTCGCTTCGTATTAACCCAAACACAGCTAGCTCTCAGCACAGAGAAGAGGGAAGGGGGTGGAGAGGGAAGTAAGATTAAAGAGGTGGGGGAGGGAAGAGGGCAGCTGCTACGTAGTCTCAAAAAAATAAAAGAAAGAAAAGAAGAAAAAAAACACTTCAACCGGCGTACGCCATGGTACTGTTTTATTTCCGCATTTATTTACCCTGTGTTAAATGGTTACCCAGAAAGGTGATCTACTGGTTTTATTTTACTGTTCATGTGACTCAGCGTCGGAACGATTTTATTAAAACCATTCTTAACTCTGACTCAGCATGTTTTCAGCCGCTCCGAAGATAATGGATCAAGTGTAGTCATGATCACATTGATCTGAATGTAGGTAAAGCAAGAGACACTGACTGACTTTTTGTTTTGTTTTGTTTTGTTTCTGTTCGCTTGTTGTTTGTTTTCTAAGGTGATACTCAGTATTGAAGACTGCTTTGTGTAATATATGGAAAAGTGTGTTTCACACTCTTTCAGCTTTAATGAGGAAAAACTACCCCCCCACCCATCCCTCCCATCATCCCCCCTCAAGGTGATATTTAATATTGGAAGACTGCTTCGGGTAATAAATGGGATAGTATGGCTGTATTACCCTAAGGTGATTCTTAATATTGAAGACTGCTTTGGGTATTAAGTTGTATAGAATGCCTTACACTCATTTTGATCAGAAAGGCCAAAATCAGATTGTTACTATTCTATTTTGCAGAACTACGTCTTGCAGTGTCATCATTAACATCCATCTGCACCCTCCTTGTCGCTGTTGTTGCAGCCAGACCCTAAAAGCACGCGAACCACTGAGACAGTCGACATAGAAGTGAGTGAGTGTTTGCGTTGCCCTTCTCAGCGTGTTGTTCCGGTGGTGCGAATGCTGTGTGAAAGTCGTGATCAGTGGCTTTAATGCGTGAGATTAGGCATGTGCCTGTGCT
>JADBJO010000620.1:99668-112168 GCA_016801955.1 Conus betulinus | reverse complement strand
TGTGTGTGTGGTGGTTTAGTGTGTGTGTATGTGTGGTGTGTGTCTCTCTCTCCTGTGTCTCTCTCTCTCTCTCTCCCATCTCTCGAATCTCTCCAAGCGGTCTCTCTCTCCTCTCTCCCTCTTCTCTCTCTCTCTCTCTCTCTGTAGAATGTGGTGGCTTGGAAGCGTTTTGGATGTGAGATGTGTCATGTGATGTGTGTGTGTGTATTTGGTGCGCATTTCTCTGTGTATTCCCGTGCGCGCCGTCGCTCGCGTTAATGTGTGCGCGATGCACGAGCGCGCTTTTCCTTTATGCATTTGAATGTGTTGTGTGTGTGGTGTGTTGTGTGTGTGTGTGTGTGTGTGGTGTGTGTGTGTGTGTGTGTTGTGTGAGAGAGAGAAGAGAGAGAGGGGAGAGAGAGGAGAGAGAATTATGTACGGTTCGGGGGAGGGGGTGTAGGGAAGATGGGTGTGCGTGTTTGTATGCTTTGCTCGCTAGAGCACTCAGGCACCACTGTATGTGCCGAGGGTGGTGTCCACGTGCAGTAGCGCGATTTTGTGAAACGTGAACTGATTGCTGAAACACGCAGCGTTGACGGGGACCGTCTGGTGGTGTTTCGTCTGTCGCCTTTCCCACGGGGGTACTGTGGCGTGTGAAGTGTGTAGGGGTGAGGCGGGATGGGGGGTGGGGGGGGGGGGGTCTTAGGTGCCCCATGCGTACCCATGACCGGCCCCCCCTGTCCTGCCAGTCCGGAGGTTTACCCCGTACGTCAACAGGTTCACTCTGAAGTTAGCCCTCTGAACTTGTCTGTCTGTCTCTGTCATTGTCTCTGTTCATTGTCTCTGTCTCTCTCTCTCTGTCTCTCTCTCTTCTCTCTCCTCTCTCTCTCTCTCTCTCTATCTCTGCCTGTCTCTGTCTGTCAGTCTGTTTCTCTCTCTCTCTCTCTTCACACTCTCTCTCTCTCTCTCTCTCCGCCTCGCTCGCTCGCTCGCCTCGCTCGCCTCTCTCTCTCGCTCATCTCTCTCTCTCTCTGGCTTTTTCTTTCTCTCTCTCTCTGTCTCTCTCTATGTTTATGTCTCGGCCGGAGGGGGTATAGGGTGGGGGGTGGGGGCTCTCCCTCTGTGCCTCTGTTCCCTCTCTCTCTGTTCCCTCTTTTCTTCTCTCTCTGTCTCTGTTCTGTCTCTCTCTGTCTCTCTCTCTGTCTCTCTCTGTCTCTCGTCTCTCTCTCTTCTCTCTCTCTCTCTGTCTCTCTGTCTGTCCCTCTCCTCTCTCTGTCTCTGTCTGTTCCTCTCCGTCTATGTCTCTGTCTATGTATACTCTCCTCTCCCCTCCTCTGTCTCTCTCTCTCCTTCTGTCTATATCTCGGTTTTTCCCCTATGTCTCTGTCTCTGTCTCTATCTCTCCTCTCTCTTCTCTCTCTCTCTGTGGCCTACCCCTCTCACAACCTCTACCACTCACCCTTTTCCACCCCCTCACCACTCTCCTTCACACACACACACACACACACACACACACAACACACACACACACACACACACACACACCACACAATCGAACAAAACAAAGAATCGAACAAACTAAAAACAGAAGCACCGACACAAGTCGTGCACTAACTGACTTGGAGGGCTATTTTTTTGTCGCTCTGTCCGCTAACATTATTGTAGTAATCGCAGGCCTGCGTGGAGGATTCATGCGTCGCTCCACATTAACTTAAACCACAGAGGTATGTAGCAGCGTTTTGGAACGATCTGCACTACCACTTTTTCATTTCTTCACACAAACAAGGACCCCCGTTTCAGACATTTTTTTTTTTTTTTTTTTTTTTTTTCTTCTGTCAGACCTCGGGAAGTGATTTTCACGCGTCAATATTGTGTTGTGAGACAAGCGGCGCGTCTTTTTTTTTTTTTTTTTTTTTTTTCCTGTCTGTCAGACCCGGAAAGTGAGTTTTCACGCGTCAATATTGTGTTGTGACAACGAGCGCTCTTTTTTTTTTTTTTTTTTTTTTTTTTCTGTCTGTCAGACCTCGGAAAGTGATTTTCAGGCGTCAATATTGTTGTTGTGAGACAGTGAAGCGCGTCTTTTTTTTTTTTTTTTTTTTTTCTGTCTGTCAGACCTCGGAAAGTGATTTCACGCGTCAATATTGTGTTGTGAGACGAGAGAGCGTTTTTTTTTTTTTTTTTTTTTTTTTTTTCTTCTGTCAGACCTCGGAAAGTGATTTTCCCGCGTCAAATTGTGTTTGTGAGACTGATACAGAGCGCGTCTTTTTTTTTTTTTTTTTTTTTTTTGGCTTCTTCAGACCTCGGAAAGTGATTTTCACGCGTCAATATTGTGTTGTGAGACGAGGAGCGCTCGTCTTTTTTTTTTTTTTTTTTTTTCTGTCTGTCAGACCTCGGAAAGTGATTTTCACGCGCAATATTGTGTGTTGGAGACGAGAGCGCGTCCTTTTTTTTTTTTTTTTTTTTCTGTCTGTCAGACCTCGTTCAACCTCGGAGTGATTTTCACGCGTCAATTTTGTGTTCGGAGACAAGAGCGCTTCTTTTTTTTTTTTTTTTTTTTTCTGTCTGTCAGACCTACGGAAAAGTGATTTTCACGCGTCAATATTGTGTTGTGAGACAAGAGGAGTCTTTTTTTTTTTTTCTTTTTTTTTTTTTTATGTCTGTGAGACCTCGGAAAAGTGATTTCTCACGCAGTCAATATTGGTTGTGAGACAAGAGCGCGCGTCTTTTTTTTTTTTTTTTTTTCTGTCTGTCAGACCTCGGAAAAGTGATTTTCACGCGTCAATATTGGGTTGTGAGACGATTAGCGCGTCTTTTTTTTTTTTTTTTTTTTTTTTTTTCTGTACTGTTCAGACACTCGGAAAGTGAGTTTTCCACGCGTCAATATTGTGTTGTGAGACAAGAGGCGCTCTTTTTTTTTTTTTTTTTTTCTGTCGGGCATCCTCGGAAAGTGCATTTCACGCGTCAATATTGTGTTGTGAGACAAGAGCGCGTCTTTTTTTTTTTTTTTTTTTTTTTTTTTGAGGTGAAATTGGGAAAACAGGGAAGGGTGATTTGGATGTGAACGAAATCGACTGTGTCAGCAGGGGAAACGTTGTAAATGGTTGAGAAAACAACTGTGCAGAAAAATATTATTTTTGTGTGGAGCTGCACTAGCTGACAAACGATCTTATTTTTTGTTTTTCGGGGTGGGGTGGGGTGGGGGGGACGAAGTGGGGCAAAGTGGGAGAAAATAGATTGTCTTCGCGCGCACTCCTTAGCCTTTTCATGGGACGGTGGCGCAACAGAACTTGAAAGAGAGAGAGAGAGAGAGAGGGAGGGAGGGAGGGAGGGTGAGAATTAAAGCTTGTGTACAGGAGGAAAAAAAAAAAAAACAAAACCAGCCGCGCTTGATTGATGGACCGGGACAAGGGTGGGCGTTCAGTTGCTATGGTATTGCTACCTTTCAGTTCTTTTCTTCTGCTTTTTCTTTTTAAAATTTTTTTTAATGTTTGCTATTTCGTTTTCCTACCTGAAACTATGTGGTTTCCTAATATTTCTTTTTATTGTTTTCCTTTCTCCTCTACCTTGCGCCTGTGTGGTCCTACTTTTTAGTTTTTTTTTTTTTTCTTACCTTTTTCTTACATGGTTTTCTAAAATGAACAATTCCTAAAAAAAATTCTGTACTAATCCCTTTTCCTTACTTTCCTCCTCAAATATTTGATTTACACACACACACACAACACACACACACACACACACACACACACACACACACACACACCAGGGGAGGGGGGAAAGGGGGGGGCATAGGGGACAGAACAATACACAAAGTGGAAAAGTATGGCGAGTGGAAAGAGAGAGAGAGGGTGAGAGTGGAGAGGAGAGGAGAGAGAGAGAGGAGGAGTAGTGCTGACTGAACGGTTACACGTAGTAAGAAGCAGGGAAATGGCATGTCGACTGAACGCACTCCAGATGATCGGTCACTCGGCCGCTGCGTGCACGCCCTGCTCACACCAACACCACGGGCTCTTTGCCTCTTACTGTCTGTTCACACACCGGACTTTCAAGGTGTGAGAGGTCATGACCTTCTGACCTTGCATGCTTGTCGCAGCGAGGGCGCATTCCTGGAGAGTGCTTCCGGTTCCGGTCGCGTCGTCGTCCGTCGTCCTTCTCTCTCTCTCTCTCTTGTCTCTTGGTTGTGTTCATTGGTCTTTCATTGGGTGTTCTTTTGCCCGACCGAGCAACCGACCGACCGACAAGGTTGAGTGGCATTGCCGATTACTTCAAAAGCGCAAACACATTGCTGGGTCGAGTAAGTGAAGGGAAAACAAACTAGCAAAGGAGGGAGAGAGAACAAATATTTGTGAATAGTTGTTTACGCTACGTGCACATGTTTGATTTTCTTTGTTTTCGTCTTGGGATAAAGGAAATATTAAATGAAGTAATAAAAAAGAATAGTCCCACACCCCACCATTTACACCCACCCAACACATTTACACACACATATACACACACAAAACACGCATAACACGGACGACACACACGCACACACACACACACACACACACACACACACACACCACACACACACACACACAAAATCAAAATCTGAGTGTCACTTATGTTCACATGTCTGGAATAGCGCGCACGCGTGCGTGTGTGTGTGTGTGTGTGTGTGTGTGTGTGTGTGTGTGTGTGTTGTGTGTGTGTGTGTGTGTGTGTGGGAGCTGTTTCGCGCGGACGCGCGCGCGATTGTGTAGGCTTCCCTCACATCGATTTGTCCCTCACCCCCTCGTCGTCCCTCCACCCTTTTCTTTCTCAGGAACTGTTACAATCAATCTCCCCATTTACTCACTCCACCCCCCCCCCCCCCCCCCCCCCCCCCCCCCCCCATCCCCCCCCCCCCCATAACCGGTCCTTTGGATTTCCACGATGGAACTCCGTTTGTGGAGGATCCCCACAGTTCTCTATAGCCTCAGTCATGCGCCGACAGGCAGAGGGGTGATGCTGCAATTCCAGACCCTGGTATCGTCCCATGGAACCCACGACATTTCTGGTCATTGGTTCTGTCTGCTGGAACATCCCCCCCCCCCCCCACACACACCCACCCCCCCACTCCACCCAATATAGAAGGGTCTTGGATGGGAGTCATGTAAGAGATACATGTCCACCCTCCATTGTACCCTGTAGTGCAATATTGACATGTCTTGGACAGGGAGTCATGAAGAGATACATGTCCACCCTCCACTTTTACCCTGTAGGATGTTCTTGGAAGGGAGTCATGATAGAGGGTACATGTCCACCCTCCACTGTACCCTTTAGGATGTTCTTGGAAGGATAGTCATGGGGAATACATGTCCACCCTCCCATGTAGAATGGTTTTGGAAAGAGATGGAAGGGAGTCCATAGGGAGATACATGTCCACCCTCCACTGTACCCTGTAGAATGGTCTTGGACAGGGAGTCATGGGGAGAGATTACATGTCCACGCTCCACTGTACCCTGTAGAAATGGTCTTGGAGTCATAGCAAGAGACTTACCCTGCGCTAGACTGGCTTGAGGCGTTGATGATTGAGAGGAATGGAGATGTTTTTTGTCTCCAGTCTGCATGTGTTGATTTGATGCCTGCCCAGTCATTTGGCGTACGTTCCCTGCATTAGCTGCAGAACTCTTTTGACCTGTTTGTTCTTGAACGCTTCGATTTTCGCTCGAGATGTTCTGTCAAACTCAGAATGAACCTTGCAGTCGATGTTAGGAAGATTGTTTGGTGACAAAAAGTTTACAACCGAAGCGACGATTTCTGTCTCGAAACAGGTCTAAGACCAAAATGTCGACAATTTCTGTCGTGAAACAGGTCTGGTACCAAAATGTCGACGATTTCTGTCGTGAAAACAGGTCTGAGACCAAAAATATCGACGATTTCGGTCTTGAAACAGGTCTCGCACCAAAGCGTGGACGATTTCAATCTCAAGAAACAGTCCAAGCACGAAACTGTCGACGAATTCTGTTTAGAGACAGGTCCAAGACTAACATGGTCGACGATTTCTGTCGTAGAAACAGGTCTGGCACCAAAATGTCGACGATTTGTTTAGTGAAACAGGTCCATGATGGAAACATTGGACGATTTCTGTCTGTGTGAAGTCATGTCTCAAACCGAAACTTTGGCCATTTCTGTCGTGCGACAATCTCTAAGAGACATGTCGGCGATCGTCAATCTCAAGGTTCCCCCCCCCCCCCCCCCCCCCCCCCAAAAAAAAAAAAAGAAAAAAAAAGACAAACTTCATGACGATCGACTGGAAATTTAGGTTCTGTGTTTACTCTGCACGATTTCTGCTTAAGAAAGGTCCAGACTTGGCATTTTCAATCAGTTTTCAAACCGAAAAAGAGAGAGAAAGAGTAATGCAATGGAGTAGGAGATGTGTTTATGTTTGAAAATACTACTGTAATACTATTACTGTAAACTGTGCGGTGTGTGTATGCGTTTGCAATAGACATGTGAGCGTGATATGAAATGAATACTTAGTTGTGCTGCGTGTGGTGGAACGTACATGCAGTCAGTATGGGATCGTGCGTGGTATCGAAACAGCAATCCAAGGCGTACATTTCACACATCAGCGATCGGGGATTTGACAATAAAAGGCCCCGAAGGGGGGTGGGAGCATATCCGAATCTCTGATGTGTGTGGTTGGGTGTGGGTGTGTGTGTGGCAGTGTGTGTGAAAGGTGTGTGTGTGTGTGTGGTGGGGGGCAGTGCGTGCTGCGTGCGTGTGTGTGTAAGAAACCAGACTTGTGTGTGCTTATATGCGTGAGTGAGTAAATGCAGTGGGTATGAGTGTGTGTTTATGTGTGAAAATACTACTGTGCACTATTACTGTGTGTGCGTTTGTGTATGTGTTTGCAATGAATGTAGTGCGAGCGTGCATGAATGTGTGTGTGTGTGTGTGTGGTGGGTGTGTGTGGCTGTGTGTGTGGTGTGTGTGTGTGTGTACACCGCGCACGTGTGCAGTATACATGTGTATGGGTGTTTGATCTTGCGCGTGTGCAGGTGTGCATGGTGTGTGTGTGTGTGTGTGTGTGTGTGTGTGTGTGTGTGTGTGTGTGTGTGCGCGCGTGTGCGCACGCGCGTGTGTGTGTGTGTGTACACGTGCACGTGTGCAGTATTGTGTATGTGTGTGTGTGTGTGCAGTATGTGCATGCATACATGCATACGTTGCACGGTGCACACGCGTGATATTACGGGTGAGAGCAAGTGTACGATAGTTACGCATATGTGGGGTATGTACATGCCTATCTCCTGGGGGGGGGGGGGGGGGGGGGGGGGGGGGGAACCAGAATCGGAAGTAACTTTCACACAGCAGTTCGGGGGGATTTGATCCTATTGATCCTAAATCCCCGAAAGAGCTGAGCACATATCCAACCTCTGATGTAAGTGCGGGTGGGGTGCCTGCGTGCGTGTGTGCGTGCGTGCTGCGGTGCACCCGCGCAACACTACCACTACTATCTACCACCCCTCGTCGGTAAAGCTCACACCCCCGGGGACCAAGAGTACAGAAAAAAAAAATGTCATACCAACCATTCTTGGCTGTCTGGTTCCAAGCCAAAGACTGACCTCCAAAGAACCAGCATACTCGGCATTCTAGTGAGCCGACCGCCTGGGCACGGTGCAGTGTTGGGTGGGGGCGGGTGGGGGTGGGGATGGAAGGGGGGGATTTTGGGGGTGTGGGGGGTGGTGGTGGGGGTTGGGGAAGGGGAGAGTGGAAGGGGTGGGAGAGAAGGGGCGGCGGTGCGTATTTGGTATTGCGGATTAAGATATTTAGGATTAAGCCCCGGGCCGGGTAGAACGAAGGAAAGATTTACTTACTACAGCAGGTCCTGTGAAAAAACTCGCAGAGTTTTTTTTTTTTTTTTTTTTTTTTTTTTTTTTTTTTTTTGTAGCTGGCCGTCCGGTCCCCCCCCCCCCCCCCCCACCCCCACCCCACCCCTCCTCCTCCCCCCTCCAGCCTGTTTTTGCAGCTGATCCCAGCGCTATTGATTGGTCTTTTTTTTTTTTTTTTTTTAAGATAAGGGGTGTTGATTTACGTGTTTGAGGGTAGGTTGGGGGGGGAGGGAGGGGGTGCAGTGAAATGAAGGGGGGGGGGGGGGGAGCTAGGGCCTGGAAGAACTGTTCGAGAAGAAGAGATGGGTGGGGAGGGGGGGGGGGGGGGGGTGGAGGAGGAGGGAGAGGGAGGGTGGAGTGAGAGTGAGAGAGCGGTCAGTTGCGCATGAGTTTTTTTTTTTTCCCCTCCGAGTTTGGTCGGCAAGTAAGAGGCAGAGTACTACCAGTCGCTGACAGACGTTAGCCAGCACACCAGTGACTTACCCAATGAAGTGTGATCGAGCCATTTTGACATTCCGCATAAGAGAGGAAAGACAAGTAGCTTTTTTCCGATAACAAACGGAAACCAAAAAAAAAACATCAAAAAAAACAAACTCGCAAATCGCAAAGAGAGAGAGAGAGAGAGAGAGAGAGAGAGAGAGAGAGAGAGAGAGAGAGAGGGGGGGAGGAGGAGGAGGAGTGCTTCCCAAATAGCTGTGATGACACCGGAGAAAAAAAAAAAAATCGAACCCGACTTAAAGCCCTTTCAGTTTGTTAGTTTTCGGGCCTGTTCCAGACATCGTCTGTTGCTTGCTGAATAATGTGTGGGACCATTCACAGAACATGGACATCATTCAACAAGACTGAGCAGAGGGGAGGAGGGTGGGAGGAAGGGGGGGGGGGTGATTAGGGGGTGGGGGTGGCGGAGGAGGGAGGAAGGGGCGGGGGGGGGGGGGGGGATGTCAGGCGGGGTCAGCAGCTCTTTCTTGCGAGTCCTTGGTGCGCGCGAGACTCCGGGGGTCAGGTCGAACAGTGCTTGACCGCTAGCTAGCGGCCGGTCGCTTGCCTCAAGGCGTGGGTCCATTAAAGTCCACAGACCGGCGGTCCCTGTACGGCCGGCCGCCCTGCTGTTTGCTCAACGGTGCCAAGAATGTGGCGGGGATCGAACTCGGAACATTCCACGGGTGTTGATTGGGGGTACACACCGGGTCCACTTGGGCTATTATATAATGTACCGCTTGCCAGAGCTTGTTGCGATGGAAACTGGCAGTGAGTGGGGGAGTGTGTGGTGGTGGGGAGGGGGGAGGGGAGGGGGAGGAGGATGGGGGGAGGAGAGGGAGGAGGGGAGGGAGGAGGGAGCGAGGGGGACGATGGAGGATACGACGGGGAGTGAGACTTTATGATGTAAGTCGTTTTTTTTCTGGGTTGCTTGCTCTAGATACAAGCTGTGAAGAAGACAAACATTAGAAGTAAAAATAGCTGGTCTTGCGAGATATATACCCCCCCCCCCCCCCCCCGCCCGTACGTACGTACGTATGTACGTATATGTATGTATGTATGTATGTATGTAGTGTATGTATGTATGTATTGTATGCATGCCAATATGAATGTATGTATGTACATATCTTTATTATTATATGTAGTATGTATGTTGTATGTATGTATGTATGTATGTATGTATGTATGTATGTATGCATGCATGCATGCATGCATGTGTGTCTGTACGTATGTATGTGCGTACGTAACATACGTATGTATGTTGTATGTATGTATGTATGTATGTAGGTATGTATGTATGTATGTATGTATGCATGTATGCATGCATGCATGTATCTAAGTATCTATGTAGGTGTAATGTAATGGATGTATCTATGTGTGTGTTGTGTGTGTGTGGGTGTGTGTGTGTGTGTGTGTGGTGTGTGTGGTGTGTGGTATATACATACATACATACATACATACATACATACATACAACATACATACCATACATACATACATACATACATAACATACATACATACATACAGACAGACAGACACACAGACACACATACACACACACAGACACACATACATGCACACATACATACACACACAAATACATACACACACAACACACACAACACACACACACACACACACACAATACACACATACACACACACACACACAAACAACACACACACACCAACACACACACACACACAACATACATACATACATACATACATACATACATACACACACACACACACACCACACACACACACACAAACACACACACAAACATACATATATACATACATACATACATACATACATACATACATACATATGTGTAGAAGGTCAGAGCAGAGAAAGAGCTTTGTCATTCCCAGAGCATGGCATTCCGTCTCCCCCACCCACCCACCCCCCCTCTCTCTTTCTCTCACCCTCTCTCTCTTCTCTCTCTCTCTCTCTCTCTCTCTCTCTCTCTCTCTCTCTCCTCTCTCTCTCTCTCTCTCTCTCTCTCTCTCTCTCTCTCTCTCTCTCTCACCAGAATGGAATGCGTGTCAATGAACGTAATCAGGCGCTTTATTGGTTTGTCACCATGTAGTGGAGCAAGCACTGAGGCAATGAAGCAACGATACCCCCACTACAATACCAATCTGTGTGTGTGGTGTGTGTGGGTGTGTGTGTGGCGGCGAAACGCAAGTGTGTGTGTGTATGTGTGTGTGTCGCGCGCGCGCGCGCGCGCGCGTTTTGCGTGTGTGTGTATCCCTGTGTGAAGCAAAAGGCCAAATGTGGACTGTGTGGTGTAGCAAAGTGTGTTAGTGTGTGCGTGTGCGTGCGTGCGTGGGTGTGTGTGTGTGGGTGTGTGTGTGTGTGTGGTGTGGTCGTGGTGTCTGTGGTGTGATGGCGAACGCAAGTGTGTCTCTCTTTCTCTCTCTCTCTCTCTCTCTCTCTCCTCTCTCTCTATCTCTCTCCCTATCTCTCGCTCCCTCATTGGATCTTTATGTGCGTGCGTGCATGCGTGCGTGCTTCTGTCAGTGTGTGTGTGCGTGTACGTGTGCCTACGTGCATGTGGTGTGTGTGTGTGTGTGGTGTGTTGTGTGGGCGTGCGTGCGTGCGTTGGCGTGCGGCGGCGTGCGTGCGTGCGTGTGTGTGTGTGTGTGTGTGTGTGTGTGTTAGAGAGAGAGAGAGAGAGAGAGAGAGAGAGAGAGTGGTTTTATTATCGTGTCTCTCCGAGTACTGCATTTCTCCTGTCTTTTCTGTGTCTCTTTTCCTCTTCCTCGTTTTCTCCTCCCCCACCCATCCCCCAACCCCGGTCCTCCTCCTTATCCCTGCCTCCCCCTCCATTGCTCTCCTTATCCGTCCCATCTCCGTTTTTTCGCTTCTCTCTCTCTCTATCTTGTCTCTCCTCTCCTCCCTTTCTCTCTTTTGGTCCCCTTCTACCCTCACCCTTCCCATTTGGGTGCACTTGTTCCTTCCCCTTTCCACTTCGTCACTTACCTCCATTCTACCTTCCCCTTCTAGTCACTTACCTCCCTTCTCATCTCCCCTTTGGTCACATCTTAACTCCCTTCTCCCTTCCCCTTATGGTCACTTACCCTCCCTTCTCCCTCCCTTCCCCTTCTGGTCAATTACCTCCCTTCTCTCCTTCCCCTTCTGGTCACTTACCTCCATTCTCTCTCCCTCCCCTTCTTGTCACTTACCTCCCTTCTCCCTGCCCCTCTCTGTCACTACCTACCTCCCTTCTCCTTCCCCTTCTGGTTACTTACCTCCCTTCTCCCTTCCCCTTCTTGTCACTTACCTCCCTTCTCCCTTCCCCTTCTGGTTACCTACTCCCTTCTCCCTTCCCCTTTCTGGTCACTTACCTCCCTTCTCCTCCCTTCCCCTTCTGGTCACTACCTTACCTCCCTTCTCCCTTCCCCTTCTTGTCACTTTACCTCCCTTCTCCCTTCCCCCTTCTGGTGGTACTTACCTCCCTTACCTTCCCCTTCTGGTCACTTACCTCCCTCTCCCTTCCCCTTCTGGTTACTTACCTCCCTTCTCTCCTTCCCCTTCTGGTACTTACCTCCCTTCTCCCTTCCCCCTTCTGGTCACTTACCTCCCTTCTCCCTCCCCTTCTTGGTACTTACCTCCCTTCTCCCTTCCCCTTCTTGTTACACTTACCTCCCTTCTCCCTTCCCCTTCTGGTCACTTACCTCCCTTTCTCCTTCCCCCTTCTGGTCACTTACCTCCCTTCTCCCTTCCCCTTCTGGTCACTTACCTCCCTTCTCCCTTCCCCTTCTTGTTACTTACCTCCCCTTCTCCCTTCCCCTTCTTGTTACTTACCTCCCTTCTCTCTTCCCCTTCTGGTTCACTTACCTCCCTTCTCCCTTCCCCTTCTTGTCACTTACCTCCCTTCTCCTCTTCCCTTCTGGTCACTTACCTCCCTTCTCTCTTCCCCTTCTGGTTACTTACCTCCTTCTCTCTTCCCCTTCTTGTTACTTACCTCCCTTCTCCCTTCCCCCTTCTTGTTACTTACCTCCCTTCTCCCTTCCCCTTCTTGTCACTTACCTCCCTTCTCCCTTCCCCTTCTGGTCACTTACCTCCCTTCTCCCTTCCCCTTCTGGTCTTTACCTCCCTTCTCCCTTCCCTTCTGGTCACTTACCTCCCCTCTCCTTCCCCTTCTTGTCAACTACCTCCCTTCTCCCTTCCCCTTCTTG
>JADBJO010000620.1:69668-74668 GCA_016801955.1 Conus betulinus | reverse complement strand
TATTTATGAACTGCGAAAGAGTCAGTCTCACCAACAGTATGTCATTTTTGTCGAAAAAAATGTGGACAAAAATTAGAGAAATCAGCATGGTCTCTTGCTAAAGAAGCAACCAAACAAGTAAGACTTAGGGTCCTACACTTGGACAATTTTACACAACAGTTAACCCACCTGTATTTTGCTGGATAAAACTAAAGTGACGGAAAGTAATACATGCTCATATTGTAATGATGATGTAAATTCTATGGAACACGTCTTCTTCGACTATTTGGTCGTAAAAAGCTTCTGGGAATTCAAAGAGCTCAATTCAATGTAGACACAAATATTCAGATACGACTGTCAGTAATCGATGTTCCGGTTGATGTAAACAAATTGAGATATCATCACCACAATTACTCATACATCTACTCATATTACTTGGAAAAATATCCATCAGCATCAATAAAAAAGATACCATCCGCTATTTCTTTACAATAATCTTTGACAAAGAACTTAAACTGAAAAATATCAGATACTTATTTTAGTTATATATTCATTGATTTAGATTATGCAAAATCTGTAAAATTTTTTTTCTTATGCATGTTTCTTTGATCATTTGTTCGTCTATTATAAAGCCTAAGTGTATGATGAGTTATTCATCTGTGTGATCTTAACATGCAGTGTGCGTCTATATTCCCCTGTCTCGCCGCCCCCCCCCCCTCTCTCCCTCCCTCTCTCTCTATCTCTCTCTCTCTCTCTCTCTCTTTCTTTCACACACACACACACACACACACACACACACACACACACCACACACACACACACACACACACACACACACACACACACACACACACACACACACATCCCCTACACCACCCCACATACACACACACACACACACACACAGACACACACAGACACACACACACACACACACACACACACACACACACACACACACACACACACACACACACACACACACGCACACACACACAAATATGCTGGACTCCTCGACATGGGTATGTTATAATACTTATAAACTCAAACATGTTAGATCCACCACAACACGTCAATTAAAAAAGAATATATATATATATATATATATATATATATATATAATGTAATAGGTGTATGTGTGTGTGTGTGTGGTGTGTGTGTGTGTGTGTGTGTGTGTGTGTGTGTGTGTGCTTGTGTGTGTGTGTGTGTGTGTGTGTGTGTACGTGTGTGTGTGTGTGTGTGTGTGTGTGTGTGTGTGTGTGTGTGTGTGTGTGTGTGTGTGTGTGTGTGTGTGTGTGTGTGTGTGTGTGTGTGTGTGTTGTGTGTGTGTGTGTGTGTGTGTGGCTGTGTGATCATGTGTGCGAGTGTGCGTGCGCACCAACCTGCCTGCCCTCTTCTCCTTTCTGCGACGAACTCTTCATCGTCTGAAGAGTCCGAATCGTCGTCTCTGGCGTTGTTTGCTGTGAAAGTACTTGATGCTGCCATGTTGTATTTGTCTGAGTGAATTTTTGAATCAATCGTTTTCAGTTAAGCTCAGTGTGTTGAGTGTCATGTTCAGCTCTTCGTCGTTCTTCATGCTTTTCTGGCTTGTCACGCTCGCTTTCAGTTAAACTCAGTATGTTGAGTGCCGTGTTCAGCTCTGGATCCTTCTTCCTACTTTCTGGCTTGTCACGCTCGCGGCTCCTACCGGGATTTCGGAAACAAAGATGAAATTTAAAAAACAAAAATCCGAGACTTCTTTTTTTTTTCAAGGCAAATTGAGAATCTTCCATGAAAGCAGTGGTAAAATTCTGATGGTCTGCACAATGGTCAACAATTCTGATGGCCTGCACAATGGTCGACAATTCTGATGGCCTGCACAACGGTCGACAATTGTGCAAGTTTCAGCCGATGTTGGACAGGCAAGGATTAATCCCATCTACCAAAGGGAGTGGAGTTTTGTGTGTTTTGACCGTTTTTTTAAAGTCATGTGCGCATCCTACACACACACACACACACACACACACACACACACACACACACACACACACACACACAAGCGCGCGCACGCACGCACGCACACACACACACACACACACACACACACACACACACACACACACACACACACACACAGAGTGTCACATATATAGACACACACTGTGTAACATGGTGGACTGCTCATTCGTACAGGAGCAAAGTATCCAAGTGACAACTATCAAATGAGTAATATTTCAGGTAGTATTCTGGAACTAGCGCTTGAACAGATAAGTTTTAAGTGCAAACTGAAAGTCGGGAGGTGGGGAAGTAACGTAATTAAATGACAGCGAATTCCAGAGCATCACCACAGAACATGAGAATGCCCTTGAACCATCCTCCATCCAGTTGTATGAGGGAATCTGAAACATTCGGTGGTCAAATCATGATGTTTCTTTTGGACTGAAAAATCGGCATTTGTCATGGGGATGCACTTTGATGGATTATCATTTGGGTGCACTACACATCTGGTCTGATTACCTCTCTCCCATCCCCCCCCGCCACACACACACACACCTGCCTGTCCACTTCTTTACCCCCTCTCTCTCTCCAGCTTTCTATGATCCCCCACATCCTCCTCCCTCACCCCCAATCCCGCCACCCGCCATGTTATCACCTGGTGGGAGATTTGAACCCTCACCCTCTTTTCCCCGGTTCCCATCGCCTTTATCCTCCCCCCTCCTACTCTCCACCTCACCATCCCCCCTACTCTGCACCCATTTCCTCTAACCTCCCTAATTTCCCAGTCCTATGTGCACAAGCCTGTGTTTCTTTTATAGTAAAAGGTAAAAATTAATTTTATCTAGAACTTCATCATTAATTCAAAGCAAGGCTGGACATAAATAACTTTCTATTAGCGTGATTTTCACGGCGAGGCTTCAGCAACGAGGAAAAGGGGAATTTGCTTTAGTCGTTACTCCAAACTGCCCACCGCGTGCGTGGTATTGTCCAATCAACGACCAGGACTAGGCCATCTGATTTGTGTTCCGCACTGAGGACAAAATTCGGTGGCTAACTTTGCTACTAGGAAGCAAAAGCAAAAGTGGGACAGAAATAATATATGAGGAAAATCCATAGAGAGCTCACCGCAGAGCCGGCCACGTAATATAAACGCCGTTTGGTTAACGACATTCTCACATTCTCACTGTTCAACTGCCTGACGACCAGCTGATCCAAATTGGCTGAAACTTGCAGAATTGTCCACACTTGTGCAGGCCATCAGAATCTTACGACTGCTTTTTGTTAAACGTTTTTAATTTGTCTGGAAAAAAGAAGTCCCGGATTTTTTGTTTTTAAATTTCATCCTTGTTTCGAATTGACAGTATGAGCCACGAGCGTGACAAGCTGGAGAGCACGAAGAACGATGAAGAGCTGAACACAGCAGCACTCAACACTGAAGTTAACTGAAAGCGATCGTGACAAGCCAGAAAGCATGAAGAACGACGAAGAGCTGAACACGGCACTCAACACACTCAGCTTAACTGAAGGCGATCGTTTCAAACTTCGCTCAGACAAATACAACATGGCAGCTTCAAGCACCTCCACAGCAAACAACGCCAGAGACGAGGATCCAAACTCTTCAGACGATGAAGAGTTCGTCGTCGCAGAAACGAGAAGGGAACTCATGGCAGCACACCCAAGGCTAGCGAGTGCCCCGAGACTGGAACGAAGCGTTTTGGCAGACCTGGTCATCCTGAGGGCGGGCAACTCCCCACACAACAATCAGTTCTTGTACGTGCATACGTGTCCAGGAGGGGAGCTGGATCTTCGGATGGGGTTCATTGATCCTCTGGTGGAGGCTGTGGGGTATTTAAAATGAGGAAGAAGCTGGATGAGGTGACGATGAAAATGGCCTACAGCTACACCAGCCTGTGCTTTGACAAGGCTATTGGAGTGGAGGAGGGGAACAAACCCCTACAGTCATGCTCATGGTATGTGTGCGCTAATAGTTAGATCGGCTGAAATTTGGGGGGTGGGTAGGTGGGGGGGGGGGGGGGGGGGTGTTACATGCATTTGTATTGAATGTGAACAGTGTCACAAAGGAAAGAGAAAATTATCATAGCGGAGCAAAAGAACACACTCACACACACACACACACACACACACACACACACACACACACAATGAAAGAGACAGAATGGATGTTAAGAAGACAAAAAGGACACAGTCCACATCACATATTGGATAATACAAAAACTGAAAAAAGGAAAGAAAGTGATAAAACCGCAGGCAGTGAACTGGCTTCTTGTATCTTGTTACATTTGGAGGGAGGACTTTTTTTTGTTTTGTTTTGTTTTTTTTTTTTTGCGTCCAACATAACAGCAAACATTTCCACTGCCTGTTTTGGCCCGTTGTCGTTCTGTGTGGTACTAGTGTAGTATGAGATAGGTCGCTAGTCCCCACTCTTCTGGGAATGGTTTTTTTTTTCCGCTTGCCATATTCAATCAGTCTGTGTTGAGGTTGGACGTTAAATCTGAATATACACTAACCAGTAATGTAAATTTTATATGGTGAGGGACTTGGTGCTACTTTCCTTGGACTAACAACTTGTGTACGTATTTTCTGTTGCGCGGAAAGAAACTCTGTGTAACACACTCGTCTTCTATTTCTTCTCCTTCTCTTCCCTTCCTTCTTCTTCTTCTGTTTCTTCTTCTTCTTCTTCTGCACATGTACCATGTACCTCTGTTTATTTCCTTCTCCTCTTCTTCTTCTTGGGACTTCTTCTCTCATCCTTTAACCCTCTCTCCTCTCTCTCCTCTCTCTCCTCTCCTCTCTCATTGTCTCCTCTCTCTCTCTCCTACTCAGCTCTTCTCTCTCTCTCTCTTAACTGTCCCACTTCTGCTCCCCACTAAAAACGCAACACACACCACACACCACACCACACACACAACCACGACACACACACACACGCACCGCCACGCACGGTACACAACAGGCGCGGCGCGGCCGCACCGCGCGCAAAGCACAAACACACGCACTGACTGAGCTGGAGTCACTCTCTCAAC
>JADBJO010000620.1:60000-62500 GCA_016801955.1 Conus betulinus | reverse complement strand
TTGGTGACCTCGTTACCGCGCGGGATAAAAAGTGCAAAGTTGCGTTAACTGTGCCTGTTTTGCATCAAGCTTGCTGGCGACACAAGATGTGTAAAATGAAAAATTCTTTTTTTCCCGTGCAAGAGCAGTCTCTCAAGTGAGTTTTATGCCCCTTCTTTTGGCTGTTTAAGCGCGGGGTTGGTTACTGTCAGCCCTTTTCTCACCATGCCACCACGAAGAAAACTTAGCACCTTTGACAAAACCAGGGCGATTGCGTGGATACAAGATGGCATTGCAAAGGCTGAAGTGGCGCGACGACTTAGTGTGCATCATTCAGTTATGTTAGACTGAATCAGCGTTTTAGGGCGACCAACAGCGTTGAAGAGAGGCCACGGTCAGGTCAGCCTAGGCAGACTACTCCCAGAGAAGATCGTTTCATTGAGAGGCAGGCCCTATTGCAGCGGGATACCACACTTCACCAGCATCCAAAGGCAGCTTCGTATGGCAAATAACACCATCCTCAGCCGTCAAGCCATACGAAACCGTCTTCACCACTTCGGCCTCAGATCACGTCGCCCAGCTGTTCGACCACGACTGCTAGCAGCCCATAGGCTGGCTCGCCGAGCTTTCTGCCATCGTCATGTGAGATGGAACCAACAACAGTGGTCCCAGGTCCTCTTTTCAGATGAGTCGCGGTTTAGTCTTGAACACAATGACGGCCGAACTAGAGTTTGGAGGCGTGTTGGTGAACGTTACATTGATGCAACTGTTCGCCAGACCAGGGCCTTTGGGGGAGGATCTGTTATGGTATGGGGTGCCTTCAGCCTCCACCACAAGACACCACTCTACCATATTGATGGAAACCTCACAGGCATCCGCTATCGGGATGAAATCCTGGCGCCTTTCGTTGTTCCGACCATGCAACGGATAGGACCCATGGCAGTCTTCCAAGACGACAAAGCTCGGCCACATAGGGGCCGGGTGGCCGAAAAATTCATTGTGCAGGCCGGCATCAACAGGATGATCTTCCCGGCGTATAGTCCCGACCTCAATCCCATCGAGCATATGTGGGATGAGTTGGGGAGACGTGTGAAGGAGAACATCCACCTCCCAGAGACCGCCAGGATCTCTTCCAAATGCTGCAACTGGAATGGCAGAGAATCCCTCAGAGGGTCATCAGAACACTGGTCAACTCGATGAGGAGTCGCTGCGTGGAATGTCTCTCGCCAATGGCGGTGGCCCACACCACTATTGAAATGATTTTGTGAACTGAACAGATTTTGCGAACTTTGATTTCGACCCATCCTCTGTTTAATTGTCTGTAAATCAACAACGGTTCATTCGATCCCAATGAAATTCAATGTACGTTGGAACAAGATAATGAATTAAATCTGTTCTCAATTTCAAAATCGTGGCTTTTATATTTTGGAAATTATGTGGGTACATGTAAACTGTGCTTAACTTTATGTGACTAGTATATGTTATGCAACAAAACGTCTAGTAAGCCAACTGAAATATGTTATGCAACAAAACGTTTCTAGTAAGCCAACTGAAATATGTTATGCAACAAAACGTTTCTAGTAAGCCAACTGAAATATGTTATGCAACAAAACGTTTCTAGTAAGCCAACTGAAATATGTTTAAGCAACAAAACGTTTCTAGTAAGCCAGTTGGAATATGTTATGCAATAAAACGTTTCTAGTAAGCCTGTTGGAAAATGTTATGCAACAAAACGTTTCTACTAAGCCATTTGGAATAAGTTAGCAATGACACGTTTCTAGTAAGCCATTTGGAATATGTTATGCAATAAAACGTTTCTAGTGAGCTAGTTGGAATATGCTATGCAATAAAGCGTTTCTAGAAAGCCACTGGAATATGTTACGCAATCTATTGACATCTCAGAAATAATCTTAGATGAAATCAGTACAATGCTTTGAAATTTCTATGACAGAAAAGGTTTAGCAATAGAAAAGCGTTTTTTAAGGTTAAAAGAAGAAAAACTATTATCTGATCTTGATGATGGAGTCTGAATATGATCAATATAACTCAGTTCCAGAAACATTTGTATTTGCAGTGGGTGGGGAAAACTGTGCACTGGTGGAGTTCATGAGACATTGAGGTTTTAACCTGTGTGGCATCTCCAAAGGATTGCCAGTGGAACTGGTGTGTTTCCTTTAAATGCTAGGTCCACAGAAATTAAAGGCCGTGAAAGGATGAACAGTGAGTTCTACAGAGAAGTTTTAGAAACCTATCTGGATAGCAAAAACTATCACTGGGTCTAATGAAATCAATAGCAGTCATTTTTACTCTCAGCTGTTGTTCAACAATTCTTTGATAAAATACAAAAAGGTCATTTCCTATCAAGATTAGTATAACAATGGTATGAATCAAATGGAAAGCATCATCCACTGCAATGAAAAGTGACTGTAGACTCTAGAAGAAACTCAAAACATGATTGGTCGAAACAGGACAAACGTGCTGTTTGAGTACAACGCTCTTATCAATCCCATCCCAAAGGAAT
>JADBJO010000620.1:15000-45000 GCA_016801955.1 Conus betulinus | reverse complement strand
CACCTCATGAACCAGCCTTGAAACTGACAGATGCTGACTTTCAAACTGTGCTTTAAATAGTATTGATGTATAAAGCTGACTAAAGCACTGACAGACAAAGAATTAGAGCCAGCTGGTGAGAGGAAAGAAGGACGTGGGGGACAGAGAGAGAGAGAGAGAGAGAGAGAGAGAGAGAGAGAGAGAGAGGGAGGGGAGTATATGAAAGATTTTTATCGATGCGCCTGCAATCTGGACTACTGTGCATTGTTGTTGATTTGACAAGTTGATGCATTTAAGTAATTGATATGTATGTATATGTTGCATGCATGTATGATATATGTATGTGTCTGTCTATCTATCTACAAACATATGGATATGATTTACATGTTTAAACGCATTTCAACATAAAATAATCTATGTTCATGTTGCATTATACTAGTAAGTCTATGTCGGTCTTGTGAGGTGGTTGTACTTTTTTGATGATGTAGAGTGACGGATTGTATTGTCTTCGTTAGTCATCAACTCTGTATTTCTGTGACGTCACAAGCGATGATGATCAAAACGAAGCAGCTCCCTGTCATGGGACCGTTATATATTAAAACGGCACCAGCACCGACAACAAATCAATATTAAGCGAGACTGTCACAGTCAACAGCAAACTTTATCACATCAATACTGATAATGGTGAAACACCAAGCAATATTTACCAGACACACCAGCACTGTGGCGAAGTGGTTAGCGTCACAGACTCTGGCTGGAAGGTCGTGGGTTCGCGGAGCCATTTATTTGTGATATTTTTCTGCCCCGACCGGCTCTTATTCACAATTGAATTTGCTACGGGCTTAATTGGGAGGGCAGGGTCATATTATGAAATTAAGCCTAGAGTAAAGTCCCTGTGGTGCAGTCTCAGACCAGAATGGAAAATCCGTGGCATCCTCCGCATCATCCTCATCCTCATCGATCAGGATTTAAACAAAAGGTTCATAAATTATGTGGCCCTTCAGGTCCTGCTGTTTACAGTGACCTCAGATTCAATTATCCTCTCCACGTCTACAGCCTTAGTTTGATTCTGTCGAAGTCACCGGTATTGGTAAATTCATGGGCATTGTCGTTGGACGGGTGTAGTGGCGCCCTCCAGAGAGAGAGAGCTCAGTCACGCCGATTCTATGACCAAGTAATACTAGTCGTCAATCGGGGCTTAGTTGGGTAGTGTCCTGCGTCTGTTGGATCAGAACAGGCGCCGTTGAACACTACCGAAGGGAATCGGCAGCAGTGCAGTGTCTCCTCCGGGGGTTGCCTCTTGACGACTTAACATTGACTGTAACCTGAGGGTTGTCGGTGCCGGGACTGTGGTGGGACGGGCTGGGCTGTAGCAGTGGACGGGGGACGGGGTGGGGGTGGGTAGTGGATTGAGCGGCGTGAGTGCAATGCCACTGAGGTGGCACAGAAGATGTGACAGGAAAAAAATGTTGTTCTTCACCTACTGTAAATATTGAACGGTGACATGGATACGATCATCAAACTGTGTCTGCCTTAAAACAGTACACAACATCCATTCTGATGACGACAAATATTAATCAACGTTTGACTGATATCAACATTGACTATTGTAATTGACCTGGATACAGATAATGATCAATACTGAGCAAGCTTTTCCCACGTAAACAGTGAACACAGCTTGTAATATCAATTCTAACAGTTATCACAATTCAACAATGATTGCTTCATGTCCACGGAAAATCTTGTGATTGACATGCATACTGGTAATGTTATTTGCTATGTAATTTTGTTATACTGCAGCATTTTGCCTTGTAATTCATAACAACCAGATGCAAAAACATATAAACGTACTCCCAGTAGTGACAGACAGGGGAGACAATTTCCAGATAGTGGGAAGAAAAAACTCGACAGTGCGGTGGTTATTTCCCTTATCAGACGCGATTTTTTTTTTTAATTATCATTTATAGCCGTTAGTAACGGCTATTCTGGTAAAATAAAAAAATCGGCCATCACCCGTGACCCATAATGAACATACCCACACATTTTCAAAAAGATCGGCCCAGAAGTTTTGTCTGGGGGCGAGTGGAACGCATTTTTACCATTGACGGACACACACACACACACACACAACACACACACACACACACACACACACACACACACAGAGCATTTCTTCATTCCCATTGTATAGTACTTCCTGTTCTATAAGAACTAGGAGTACAAAAAACTGCGATGATGGTCCAGATTCATGAAATTCTGTTCCATCTCAACACTCAACGCCGGGGGGGACCGTATGAATTAATCAGTAGAGCGCACGGACTCGTGATCCCAGTGATCCTGGGGTTTGCGGGTTCGAACATCCGCCGTGCCGTTTCAATACGTAGGGACTTTTTCCCATGGAGTGGCTCTGAGTCTGTCACCCCCCAAAAAGTTCTTCGAAAGAGACCATAAAAACATGCATTAGTTCTTGCGCACTCGTAAAATCCCCATCATCAATTCTCACGAGAGAGGGGCAGTTTGGCTGTTGTACTGGATAACACTCATTAAAGAAGCATGCATTCTCTGGGAAAAATAACACACACACACACACACACACACACACACACACACACAACACACCACACACACACACACACACACACACACACACACACACATGCACGCACGCACGTGCACGCACTACACGCGCACGCAGGAGGTACGCAGGCACGCAAGCACACACACACACACACACACACACACACACACACACACACACACACACACACACACTCACACATACACACACACGCGCGCGCGCGCGCACTCACGCATGCACGCACGCACACACACACACAACACACACACACACACACACACACACACACACACACACACACACGCACACACACACACACACACACACACACACACCAACTCAAAAAGAACGAATGAGCGAAAGTCTGAGTGACTGATAACCAGACTGAATGACACGGGAAAACGAACGATTAGTCAGCTTTGGCTCATCCGTTGGCTCTACCCAGGTAGGCACCACGCTGTGTAAACATGAGCGTAAATTTGTAGCGCGTTCAAAGACTGGTCTCTCAGCGAGGAGATAGATGCTATATACGTACAATAATAATCGTGTATGATGATGATGATGATGATGATGATGATGATGATGATGATGACGATGATGCGATGATGATGATTGTTATTAGAGCCAACAAAGATCAATATTGACGTCAATTTTAGGCACTGCAAATGATACCAGTCTTAATTATAATGGCGATATGATATTGGTGAAATCTGTTAATTTGCTGATTGTTAATTTCCTCATTAGTAGACAAGGTGTGCGATAATACATTTCATTGTTGCTACTTGTCAAATACTTCGTCAGAATTTTTTTACCTTTGAATTTTGATTTGTGCGTTGTTTCCTTTTTAAGGATGGCATAACTTGTAAGATGAACAGAAAGATGGGTAGGGTATCATACTTTGCATCAGGGTACCTGTCTATCGAACTCGTCCTTCAGAGTATGAGTCTGTCTCACATCAGAGTTTCTGATTCGTCCTCAACAGCATCTGTTTACCTCACATCAAAGTATCTCACTCCCGCCTTCAGAGTCTTTGTCTATCTAACGTCAAAGTATCCGTCTATCTCACTCATTCTTCGGTGTATCTGTCTATCTGATATCAGAGAATCTGTCTATGGAATATCAGAGTATTTGTCTTTTAACTCGTCCTTCGTGACTTCTTTGTCAAATGCGCTAGTACACTTCACTGATTTAAAGCAAAAGGTCAACGGACATGGGTACGTATGGGTGTATTTGTATTGCGCACAAGAGTATACTCTTTCGTCCTTCGTGGTTTCTTCTCCACAAAGGCGTACGTTAAGAACTTACTGATTTAAAACTGATTCCAGAACCAAGACGGTGTGGAATGGCAGAAACAACAGGCTCAGAGACATGCTTCTGAAGAACGGCTATTTGTTACAGACATGATTTCCGGTTGTTTTTTTTTTTCTTTCTCATTTGCCACGTTTGCGCGCGCGCGCGCGCGCGCGCGCGTGTGTGTGTGTGTGTGTGTGTGGTGTGTGTGTGTGTGTGTGTGCCTTTGCATAAAAACAGAGGATCATAACCAACAAAAGACCAACACACAATTCATTAAAAAAAAAAAAAAAAAAAAAAAGCGAAATTCATGCCATGGATACGAGGTCACGAATATCAAATTCATTATACGAGGCAGCACCAAATCGTCTCAAAAAGCCGGAATTCGCTTCGCCACTTAACTGGGGAAAAAATACAGACACTAACAAACTTTGAAAAAAACAACCGAAAAAAAGCACTGGCCTGTAACGGTTGGGGAAATGTGCTACCTACTGATTACATTTCAGTCTCCGGATTCATTGTCAGGTGCATTTGAAGGCCGTGTCTTATCGTGAAGGGCAAAACAAGTGCGGAGTTCTTAAATGGGTTACAAGGACCGTTTGTACCTGGTGTACCAGGCCAGACTGTACGCCTTTGTGGAGGGTAAGGGTAGGGGTAATGTGCTTATAGCGCAGCCGACCGCAAAGGGCTATACAAGGACTGTCACCACTTTGAAGTCAACTCGCAAGTCATTAAAGAAAGAATGGGGGGGAAAAACCCAACTTATTCACGCAACCCTTTCAAAAAAACCTTCTAAAAGACACCATAAAATTTTGTTGAAAAATTTTCCGCTGTAAAAAATGCTAGATCAGATGAAAAAAAAATGTCACTCTCTTTCAGAAATTCAAAGGTCACATCAGGTGGGACGTCTCTGATGAAGGCTTTTATGGAGTCTGCTGTAAGATGTTTATGCCTCACATCATGCAAGTCCAAAAACTCTAAAAGAATATATTTTCACCGCGAGTGATAAACGACATGGAATGCACCACGGAGCTTCTTCACCTTTTAAAAGATAAGAATAGACGTTAAAAGGAGTGGCCAGTAGCAAACGGCTTCAAACATTTTTTCTTTTTACGGCTGCCTCGAGAATATGGTAAAAACTCATTCAGGTTAGTAGGGATTTTGATATTTGTTACCTGTCTACAGGTTCCATTCCTCTTGCCAGAGGTCTTTGGACGTAAGCCGGGACTTTGGGTTTCAGATCAGTGTGATCGATACGCAATCTGCTTGTGGCACTCTCGGCAAGTTGATCAACCACCTCGTTGCCTCGAATGCCCACATGGCTGGGAACCCATCTGATTTCAGGGACGTATACAGTTCGACCCATCCTGAGAAGGCCCACGTATAAAGTGACCTAGTCCGGAACATTAAGTGGCCTAGTCCGGAACATAAGGTGGCCTAGTCCGGAATATAAAGTGGCCTAGTCCGGAATATAAGGTGGCCTAGTCCAGAATATAAAGTGGCCTAGTCCAGAATATAAGGTGGCCTAGGCCAGAGTCTACCCCAGACAAAAACTAGCCCAGGCTACAATACCCGTGGTATAGTTTGATCTAGGCCAGTGTAAATCCCCTTGGCCATTTCACAACCCTCATTATACCCCCACCCCCCCCCCCCTCCTCCTTTTTGGTTGTTCCCTGAAATGCTTGTGATATTTGATGGACGTGAATACTGCCAAAGAAGTATAACCCTAAAAAAAAATATAGGCCAAGCGCACTGCGGGGGATTTTTTTTTTTACATTGCATTACCCTGTGAATGAAACTGTATTCGAAATAGGAGAAGTTCAAAGCATGCACCCAGTGTACATACATGGTGGATATGAAATATAAACGCCAGCTGGCAGCTCTTCAGTCGGCACTATCCAGGTACGCAGCCCGTTGTGTAAACGAGTGTGGATTGTGTGGATTGTAAAGCGCTTTAAAGCTTGATTTCTAGCCGAAGAATAGGCGCAATGTTAGTATTCATTATGATGATTTAATATAAAGGAAGGCAAGCCGTTTTTTTTTTTTTTTTTTTTTTTTTTTTTTTTTTTTTTTTTGAAATTAAAACCATAATGTTGCTACTCACTCGAGGACGCTTGGACACTACACACTACTTGACCAAGACTAATGATTCGGGCGCAAAATGGTGTCAGAACTTTCTGAGGCATTGCTAAACACAGTACAGTTGTGATTATGATGAAAGGTGGGAGTTACATTGTTTCCTAGTTGAAAGAGAACTACATCAAGAATGACCACTCAGAACCTTTACTTTTGATACCAGCAGTTAAGAGCTCTCTGCCATGAAAAGGAGGCAAACCTAGCCATCAGAGGGATTAAATTCAAACAAGACGTCACTGCTCTCTTATGAGCTGTAAACAGACCGAATTTGTTTTACAAAGAACGTCAACCTTTTCGCAAACCTCTGTGACAGCAAACTGGTAAAGACCGAACAAATGTGCATGAATAACGAAGTGACACGTCGAAGACTGGATTCATCTCTTGGCTCACTGCAACGGCCCAATGACCAGCATCAAATGGTAGTGAACTGTAAACCACTGTTCTCTTTTATCTCTTCAATGTTGCAAACATGACTCGTACTTAAGCGGAGAAACGGCGAGAGCATGCAAAAACTGGTACTTCCAACTAAAACGCGATGGGTGAGCGAAGAGTGCACATGGTTATATTTCGGTCAGGAAGGGAATACACGGCCTACGCGCTGCTTTCAACCCAGGATCTTTAAGTAGCCTGGCTTGCTTTATACCCGGGGTATAACTGGCCAGGGGGTCGAGTCTGTGGCTCAGGTACATATTCACAGAGGTAGACCCATATTTTTAAGCTGTCGTCCAAAAACAAAGTTTTATACTGGGTTTATTAGATTGTATGTGCATGAAGGAAAATGAAGTGGAATGGTCATGCATTGAGATCAACAGGGCTTTTTCAAAAGCATTCGACAAGGACAACAGTGCGAGGAGGCGAATAAAAAGAAGGAGAGGAAGACAGAGAAAGAGATGGGAGGACAACATTCGTGCTGGACTGGCCTCACACTCAGCAACTGCCTCTCCCTAAAAGAGTGTCTTCCCCTAAGATGTGTTTGGAACTGGGAGCTCGTTGTGAAGTCTTCTGTGGTGTTCCCAACGGTCTTCAAGATAGGTGGTATGCATGATGGCCCTTTTGTTTTAAATTTCATCATTTCCATGAGGACAGAATCTTACCATGGCATTAAACCGTGAATGAATTTGTGATTGAAAAGTTTACAATGTCGCCAACAACAAGGGCAACCAAAACAATCGAAAACAGCTGAACAGCAAATGACCCATGTTTTCTGTATAAGTAGAAAAGCTTGCCTAATGTCATGGGTCCTTCTGAAACCCATGCTTTTTTGTCTAAGAAGAAAACCTTACCGTTTGTCGTGGGTCACCAGGGTCACCCATGTTTTTCTGAAGGACAAAAGCTTCTTTGCTTTATGCTGTGGGTCTCAATGGACCCTTACTTTTACTGAAAGAGTAAACAGATTGTCATCGTTTTGTTGTTTCGTGTATGACACAAAAACAACAACAAAATCTTGTTACAGACGCAGAGACATTACTTTGCTCATAATTTATAAAAGCATATGGAGATGGCATAAAAACTGACTCTGTGCGTGTGTGTGTTTGTGTGTGTGTGTGTGTGTGTGTGTGTGTGTGTGTGTGTGTGGTGTGTTTTTACATTAAATTTAAATCAGATAAATTGAGAGATTACAGATGCGCCAGAAATAGACAGTGCGCAGATATATCATTCATATGGGACACACACCTGTAGGGAAAAATACATATACATAGTATTCGTTATAAAGTTACAACAATATAGTGAAAACAGAGAAGAAGATTAAAAAAGAGTAAATGAAAAAACAGCTGACTTACTATGCAAATGGTCAACAATTAAATGACCATTTCAATTGATTATACAGATATATGAAGACATTTTTTTCTTTCTTCCTGGTCAACTCAGTTACCTCAGATAGAAGCAACATTTTTTTTAATGGATGTAGGATTATACTATGATTAGAAGAACAAAATGGCTTATAGATGTCTACTTTGGGGCCTGAAACATACTGACCACATATAAACCATCGAATTTTCTTTTTTTTTTCAAATTTTTTTTTTAATTAAAAAACATTTTTTTTGTTCAAATTTCATTCCATTGTGGTTTTTTGCTAATAAAATCTACGACAAAAAAAAGCTTTACACAAGGACTCCACCTGGCAACAAAATCATTATAAAAACATATTTTTTTGCGCGCTATGTACTCTTCAATATTGTATCTGTATTTTAACTTATTAACTATAGCTTGTACAGTAGTCATGTTTTCATGTGATTTCACAGTGGTACAAGTATTCTTTAGCAGATATCAAAATGAAATAAAAAGATCTGATCAATGCTGATATCTTTATCAGAACCAAGAACAGCCAGTGGTTTTGTAATTCGTAAATTTGACACATTGTGACACATTTTTCATTTCATTGCGTACATCAAAGAATTACAAAAATCTTTAACAACAACACACCACAGTGCCAGAACATAATTATGATGTGTTACTGTCCTTTGTGGCGTGACAAAAACTACATAATTCACTGTCCAGTACACCAATATTTTTAAGAATAACATTAGTACCGAGACACCCGTGTACGACTCTAAGCTGAAAAAACTCAGCTTATGTATTGATCATACGCTGGATAAAACATTTGTTAAAAGTTGCCTTTTTAATCTCAAGAAGGCTTGCAAGTTGGCTGTTAATTTTTCATTATTAATTCTAATTCAAAGATAAGCGAAACATAAAGCGAAAAAATGAAAAACAACCTAGAAGAAAAACAGGGAAAAATAGTTCGCAAGACGGTGTGCAAAAGCTTAATGGACATGAGGTGTTTTGGGCTTCTCAAAGGTCCTGAATGTTTCTATTAAACAATGAGTTTTCCAAAAAACGTTGTATGACCGTACAATGCCAAAACAGATGCGTGATACTGTCCTTAACAGAGAGTACAGAAAGTACAACCATTGCTGTTCAACAATATACCCATCTTTTCAGCACAACATTAATACCAAGACATCTGTGTGTTTTTCGTAAATGTAACCATTTCATTTTTATGTCAGAAATTTTACTCAGATAAAGAAAACAGTTTTTTCCAGCCATTTTCAACGTTTAGTTTTTATATCCCCAGTTTGTACAGATTTTCGGGTTGTGTATGATTATTGATTTTAGTTTTTTGTTTTTTTTCTTGTATATATTCAATTATAGCTGCTTTAAAACCAGAAAAAGTGACAACATTAATATTTTCATTATACTTTTTGTTTAAATTGTTCGTAAGAAATAAACTGACCATTGTCCAGCAAAGAAAAGAGGAATGCGATATATGCCCTTGTTGATCCATGCTTTTCCCAAAAAATAATAGTCTTTTTTCCCAACTTGTCTTCTGTTTGTATAAAAGATTGGTTCTGCAAGGAGTTCATAAAAGTCTTAGACTTTAACTTTGTAGAAAAATTGTTTTGTACGCCATTAACACCTCTGTCCAAAATACATTTGATTTTTACAGAAGGAAGAAAGTGTTTCTGGTCCATATTTCTTAATATCGCTTAAAAGTGGAAAGTTAGATGTTGTAATAGTTATTTTTCCATTTGTGGTGTGTAGTCTGCACTTTTTGCAGCCAGCCATGTCAACTTTAGATAGGAAGAAGCAGAAGGCAAACGTTTCTAATTCTGGTAGTCCAAAGATCACCGTTTTGGATACTTTTGTGAGCAGTTTTTTCTGTTTATTTTGTCTGGCTTTTTATTCCACACAAATTTTGTAACAGTAACTTGGTAAAGTCTGAAAAAGTGTCAGGTGGGTTAGGTAGTAATATCGACAAATGGATGAGTTTTGATAAAATAAGCGATTTTAAAACTGCCACTCTGCCAAAAGGAGTTAGTTGTCTTTCTCACACACAAATCTTGAATATAATGTTTCACGTCCACTAATTTTTCAGAATAAATAATATCTGCATAGTTTTTTGCAAATCATTGGTAACCAGATTCCAAGAATTTTGAATTGAATTGTTGTGGGGTGCCACTCCATACCTAAATGGTCCATGTAACGAACAGCAGAATTTTTACAGCTCCCCAACCCACAGCGCTAGTTTTTTTCCAGGATTCATATATAACCCCCCCGATATACGACCAAACATTTCCAGTACGTTTATACATGTTTCAAATGATTTTTTGTCGCCTGCTAAAAGAAATTCCGTGTCGTCTGCATACTGAGAAAGCTTATGTTCAGCTGTATCATATAACTATTCCAAGTATATTTACATTTTACCGAATCATTAATGCTAGAAATTGAGAATTCAACAGATAATAGGAATAAAATATGGCGATAGTGGATCACCTGTCTGCATCTGCGGTCTGTCCCCAAATCAACTAGAATCTGACCATTACAAAGGACACATGAGTTGATATTTTATAGAATGTTTCAATCCGTTTCCAGAAGCCCTGTTGAATCTAAACGCTTTCAATACTTTAAACATAAAAATCCCAGCTCACTGAATCGATTGCTTTCTCAAAGTCAATGTTTAATATAAAAAAAAAAAATAAAGCCCTGGTCAGTTGTGTTCTTCTAAATAAGCAATTGTATCGTAAATGAGCCTAATGTTACACCATGGGGGTAGAGTTAAAATACACAGTGCCCAAACTAACCTTTGGGGAGTTACTTTCGATCAAGAAATGTTGATCCAGAGACTGACTCTCGTGTAGTTAAAAAGTAGAAGTGGAGGAGGGGGGGGGGGGGGAGTCGTCATTGCAGCCTTATGCCAGGACTGCCCCCCCCCTACCACACACACACAACACACACACACACACACACACACACACACACACATACACACAGTGCAGAGAGACACTTGACACATGACACTTGAAAATTTTACTTGACAAGGATAAAGATCTTAGCTAACATAAAAGCCTGTTAATCCAATCTGTCTTTGATCAACACTAGTAATAATAAACAAAGCTGACTAGAAGCATGCAGAGAGAGAGGGGGGGAGAGAGGAGAGAGCAAGGGGGGGGGGGGGGGGCGGAGTGGCGAGTAAAAGAAAGAAAGAAAAACAGACAGACAGACAGACAGAGAGGGGGGAATGGGGGGGGAGAACAAAGAGACAGATACGCTGAGATAGATAAAAGAAATAGACAGGCAGACAGACAGAAAAGCAAAGAGAGAGGGAGAGAGATTAAGAGAGAGAAACAGACAGACAACCAAAAAGCTGACAGACAAGCAAGGAGAGTGAGAGAGTGAGCGAGAGACTGAAAGAAAGTTGGGGGGGGGGAGGGAGGGGGAGGGGGAGACAGACAGGCAGACAGACAGAGAGAGAGGGACAAAAGGGAGGGAGGGGTGTGTATATTAAATGTTTATTTCTCATATTGTAACTAAGACATAAAACTGAATGTTTTTTGGGGGTGGGGGTTAATCTAAAAAAGGGGGGGGGGGGGGGGGGGGGGGGGGTCATTCTGGCATGGTTTGTTTTAACATCACGGGGAGCTGAAATTGGCGGCGTGCTAATTCTAACTCCCGGGGAGTTAAAAAGTGGAGGGGAGTTAAATGGATCGTTACAACCTATAACACCGGGAAGGGACAGGCGCGCGCCCGTCTCCCACGAACCCCCACATTCCTTCCCCCTATACCCTCGCCCGACAACATCGGGACAAAAGGTTGTCATTGGTGAGGCAGTTGGTGATTACTGCATAGGGAAAATGGGTAAAATGTAAAAATGTTGGATGATTGTAAAAATAAAAAAATGAGTATCAAAGCTATGGCATATGAAAATCAATGAGAATCTACCAGGATGAAATACAATAAACACTCTAAGAAACAACCAGCCCAACACATGCGTTTGCATGTCAATATATACTTATATATATATATATATATATAGATATATAGATAGATAGATAGATAGCTAGATATAGAGAGAGAGAGAGAGACAGACAGAAGAGAGAGACAGACAAGAGAGAGAGAGAGACAACCGCACAAAGAAGGAAGCAAACAAGCAAGTTTTCCCTTCTTCTGACGTTTCGGCTCTGGGCCATCCTCAGGGACTTCTTTATTAGGTATTAATGCAAAATCAAACAATCCTTACACACACACACACACACACACACACACACACACACGTGTGTGTGTGTGGTGTGTGTGTGTGTGTGTGTGTGTGTGTGTGTGTGTGTGTGTAATAGTGTTACGTGCGTATAGTGCGTGTGTGTGTGCGCGTGTGTGTGTGTGTGTGTGTGGGTGGGTGGGTGCGTACATGCGTGCGTGCGTGCCTGTGCGTGTGCGTGTGTGTTCCTCTGCCAACATGCTTTAAATACATCTGTAAGATTTTTTTTTTTTTTAGTTCCTTTTGAAGAAGAAAAAATTACTGTGTCTGATCTCTAAGGCAAAATCAAGAAAACATGGCGACTGAAGTTCTCCCCGAAGATGAGATGCTAAGGGAGGCCTCTGTAGAGGATTACCAAGCCGTGCTTGACATTGAACCGAATGGGTACCTGGGCTATGATTATTTGCCTGCAACATTCTCGTCCTTGGTGGAAGGTGAAGGGGTCAGGGGCTACGTGTACGAGAAGGAGAACAAAGTGGTAATTACCATTCTTCTGGAGTTGATCATGACATTTTGTATGCTATAAGAATAGTAATAACAGTGGGAGATTTTTTTCTCTCTTCTCTCTTCTCTCTCTCCCTCTCTCTCTCCCTCGGCTCTCTCCTCTCCTCTCTCTCTCCACTCTCTCTGTCTCTCTGTATATCTTAGAAATATTAAGAGTAAGAGCTCACTTAGTAAGTTCAGATTTTTGGTGGTGTTTTAGGTAGTACCATGAGTGAAACATGAACTGAGACGCTGCTTATGTAACTGGCTAGGAAGATGAATCTATTTCCTTTTTGCTCTCTTCTGCTTTTCATGACTTATAATAAAATTCACTGTGCCGAAATATTAGTCTGACCATTGTAATTTTCAAAGTAAATTTACCCTAGCGTCACGAAAATGAAAACTTATTCTTCAATCTTGCCATGCATATTCATGAAGCCCCCAAAAAGGTTACGCGCTGTATGTATCTTAATATCGTTGTATTGTGCATGTGTTTCTTGTCTACTCTTTTCATTGTCTTTCATGATAGAATTGATACACTACGTGCAGTAGAGTATGACCGCGTCAGTGGCTTTAATCCGAATAAATTTTCATACTCGTATTCTCTCTCTCTCTCTCTCTCTCTCTCTCTCTCTTCTCTCTCTCTCCTCTCTCTCTCTCTCTCTCTCTCTCTGCTATACAACGCAGCACGTTAGAAAGAATCACTCCTGGGTACAGAGTTCACAGATAATGAATACACATCACACACTCAGAAAAATAATGACATAAATATATATCTTCATTTTCAGCTGTAAGACCAACACTACTAGTCATTTCATTATCGTTCAGAAAATATCGCAAACATTTCGGAATGAAACGTCTATCTTCCTGCTTGGATATAAACTAAAATCACCAGATCGATGTGTGATAGATAAAAATAACATGAGAAAGCAACAATGTACCGGGAAACAGCAGTCTAAAAATCAAATGATAATTCAGAATGTCGGTTTGAGGAAGTGAAGGTATTTTTAAACAGTTCACAGAATGATTTCCATCCCTGTTATTTGTGTTCCTGTCACTTTCTAGCTCATCTTGTATTTGTGCATACAGAATTTCAGTTTGAAAACAAACCCCTATAAATCAAAGAATATGACCCCCCCACCCCCCACCCCTGCACACACCACACACCCACACCACACACACACAAACATATATTATTATATAATATATTATATATATATATATAATTTTAAACAAAGCTTGCTCTTCTTATGCCTTAGATTGTAGAAATAGGGGGTGATAAGCCTTCATATCTGCAGTGATAGATAATTCTGCCTAACAGTATGTGCTTGAGTGGGTGAATGGGGAATAATAAATGCTTCTCAAAATGAACCTTTAGCAAGCTTATAGTCTCTGAAGCAGGAGACAATCTCCAATGAGGAGGAAGCTCACTAACATATAACTCCTGGTCAGATACCGGTATTTCGAAACCAGATTGTTTCTCCTCAGTGACCGCGGAAAAAGGAAATTTGACTCCTCTTCCTGCCTTTTTCGGTTTTAAGAAGAATGCTATACCAGAAAAAGGCTGGTGTGCAATATCGTAGTATGTTTGTTGAGTATTTTCAAAAAAAACCAACAAAAGGGGCCCACCTAAGAAGCAAAAGAAAATTCTGAAAGAGCAAAACAAGCTACATTTTCTTGTGAAAAGTACAAAATATAAAAAAAGATAACCTCTTAAGACACAATTGCTGAGGGCCAGTTCTTGGAATGAATCCACGAGGGACTAAGTTACAATAAACTAATAATTCCAAGGATAAGTACTGAGCACCATTCCAGCAACTTATAAAGCAGCTTGGTGTTGCAATGACTGCAACAAATGTAGAAACAACGGGGGGGTGATAAGCCTTCATTTCTGCAGTGGTGGATAATTTCTGCCTAACTGACAGTATGTGGCTTGAGAGGGTGAATGGGGAATAATGAATGCTTCTCAAAATGAACCTTTAGCAAGCTTATAGTCTCTGAAGCAGGAGACAATCTCCTATGGGAAGGAAGCTCGCTAACATATAACTCCTGGTCAGATACCGGTATTTCAAAACCTGATTGTTTCTCCTCAGTGACCGCGGAAAGTGGTAATTTGACTCCTCTGCCTTTTCGGTTTTAAGAAGAATGCTATACCAGAAAAAGGCTGGTGTGCAATACCATAGTATGTTTTTTTGAGTTTTTCAAAAAGCCAACCAAAGGTGCCACCTAAGAAAGCAAAAGAAAAATCATGAAAGAGCAAAACAAGCTACATTTTCCTTGTAAAAAGTAGAAGATATAAAAGATAACCTCTTAAGACACAAGTGCTGAGGGCCAGTTCTTGGAATGAATCCACAAGGGACTAAATTGCAATAAACTAATAAATTCCAAAGATAAGTACTGATCACCATTCCAGCAACTTACAGTGCAGCTTGGTGTTGCAATGACTGCAAGAAATATTGAATTATAAACAAAACTTGCTCTTATGTCTTAGATTGAAGAAGTAGGGGGAGATAAGCATCATATCTGCAGTGGTAGATAATTCTGCCTAACAGTATGTGCTTGAATGGGGTGAATAAGGAATCATAAATGCTTCTCAAAATGAGCCTTCAGCAAGCTTATAGTTTATTAAAACTGAAAAGGCAGAGGATTCAAATTACCACTTTCCGCGGTCACTGAGGAGAAACAATCAGGTTTCAAAATACCGGTATCTGACCAGGAGTTATAATATTAGCGAGTTTCTCTCCCCATCGGAGATTGTCTCCCCCTTCGAGACTATAAGCTTGCTGAAGGCTCATTTTGAGAAGCATTTATTACTGGATAAAAGAGAATGTACACAAGGTGAAATTAGGAACGTCACAGACACTGGCCATCGTCTCTCCCACCTGCAATCGCTTACTCTATACTCTTATCCCATTTCCCCCTTGCCAGTAGCGCCCTACAGTCCCAGTTTACCTCTCCTCCCTGCTGTTCTTCCCTTCCTCCTCCTCCCCTGCCTCCACCTCTTTCAATCCATTTTCACCCCTCTTCTCCTTTAGTCCAAAGGCACACACCCTATCCTGGTAAGAAACAAAAAAAAAACGATTAGAAGTTATGTAAAACAAACAAACAAAAGAAAACAAAATTCTCGCAGCATGCAGCATTACGGATCAATATCAACTAAGAGCACAACCATTCGTATTTCATAAACATTCCCAACCCTGTACCTCCAACCTACCACGCTCGTACTAAAACGAACAATTTTATCCTTTGCACATGATCAACTCATTGCTGCTCAAGTGAGATCAAATATGCTGATAGTGTCACACACACACACACACACACACACACTAACATCTCAACTATGAGTGCAGGTCGGTTTTCTGAGCACCAAAGTAGTGGACGCGGGCAAACAGTGATGACGTCAGCCGGAAGAGTTTCATCCTGACTACAGGGGTGTCGGGGATGTACGGCCGTTTCAAAAGAGCAGTGCTGAAGAAGTTTGCATCGTCGTCATCAAAACGTCCAAAACGTGGTCTTTGCTGTGTAACAACGAAAATATGAACACCTTCAGTCACCTGTCAAGAAATACAAACCTCATCATGGAGAAGGTGACTGGGTTGGGATGGTGTGTTTCTGTGTATGTGTGTGTGTATGTCTGTGTCTGTGTGTGTGTGTGTGTGCGCGTGCGTGCGCGTGCGTGCGTGCGTGCGCTGGCGCGCGCGTGCGTGCGTGCGTGCGTTGTGCGTTCGTGCGTACATGTGTGCGTGTGTGTGAGTGTGTGTGTGTGTGTGTGTGTGTGTGTGTGTGTGAGTGACTCGTAAAAATGATGTTTAGCAGCATTTCTGATCATAGTAACTATCTGTCAAATAGCATAAGGCAGCTTCAGCAGCAGCAACGGCGACGGCAAATGTAACAGCAGACGATCTACTTTGTACCCATTATCATCAGCATCCATTAAATTGCAGTCAGTGTCCAGTGTCTTCATTTCTGTCTTTTGATTTGTTCATGTTGCCTACAGGCATTGACCTGTGTGGAGGTTGAAGTGGACATCATTGGGAAGCAGCTGTCCCAGAGGACCGGTTCCTTCCACAGATGACCTCCAGCCCCTCAGCTCACTCCCCCACCACCCTCCACTCCATGCTGAGTCAGCCCCCCTCCCACCTCTCCCACCTCTTCCCCAGCAGCAGCGGATTCTGCTCAACTGGGAACCCTTCAAGATCATGCCTGATAACGCTGACGTCATCGTCAACAGCTGTAGAGATCATGTTTTTTGTGGCGTCCGCCGGAGAGCTGGCTTCGATAGACAAGGGGAATAACTTTCCCGTTTCTCTGCTGTCCTACGGGAATCATTACCCCTGTCAGCGTGGGAGAAGCTATGACATTGACGTCTTTGGTTCTGGATCGGATATGGAAATGGTTAAGCATCTGGTCTGGCACTTCCGACGAATAACAGAAGTGGCGAAGGAACGGAAAGCAATCATCGAAATATGTGGCCAACGAAGGAGTAGATGCTGCAGTGGCCGTTCTTCAAACACAGCTCTCTGTGCATCCACTGGCCTTGCCATACCACGCCGCCGTATGTTCTGGAGGGGCGTTTGAATCAGTAAAGTGGGGAACTTACCAGTCCATCAACGTAGTCATTGAAGCGTCCAGACTTTGACAGACAGCATACTCAGATAATCTGTATAATCCACCGGGCATATCCAAGCTTCAAGTCATAAGGCTATTTCTGCTTAGGAGAAACATGTTGGCAGATCTACATCTAGGTGACTGCAGGCGGTAGCTGAAACAGATTCTGAAAGGTATCGAAAATGACTCCGGCAGTTAACATGAACATGACAAACGAATTACAAGACAAAACACTTGTGATTCATTTGTCCATGTAAAATTTGTTTCAGTTACCGCCTGAGGTCAAGTAGATTTTGGTCTGTTAGCATGTTTCTCCTAAGTGTTTTGTCTTGTGATTCGTCTGTCCATGTAACTGGTTAACTGGTGGAGGTTTTTTTTTTCAAATACCTTTTTAAAAAGCCTCTAATGAAACATTTAAGAATTGTTTTATATCAGTCAGTATGTAAGGTCGAATTTCAACAATTCGTGAAAATCATTATCACTATTTGTGTCATTTTAACTGTCTAGATTGTCATGGAACAAATGATGTTTGTTGATAATCTTTTTATTACTGCTATCTAACCTTCAGTGTCTATAGTGACATAGAAACAAAATGGTATTGATACTGACTATTAATTTACTTCTGTCAGTTACACATTTAGTATTTACACTGGACCAATGTTGCTGAACAGTGAAAATCAATCAGGTGCGTATGTCCGGTTGTATAATGTAGTGTTGGCACAGGGCAAACTTTGTTTGATCTGTATCATTTATCAGTGGTGGTGTTTAATTACACCCAAAGGTTAGTCCTTTTGTCCTTGTTTTTCTCTCTCATCTTCTATGACCCCCCCTCAGTGGCAGTGCCATCCACTGGCCGCTCATTCCGACATCTGATCCTCGGCCACAGCCCGGTCAGTCCCCCGCCCGCAGTCGCGGCACAGGCAATCCACAGGAAGCAGTCAATCTCAAGTCGTCAATAGCAACCTATCGGAAGGAGACATTGCACTGTTGCCGAGTCACTTCGGTGGTGTTCAGCTGGCGCCTGTTCTGATCCAAAGTACACAGGACACCACCTTGTAAGCTCCGTACTGTCGACAATAATTGCCAAAGTCGCGGAACGGCGGCATGATGGAGCTCTCCCTCCGGAGGCGCCCCCACGTCCCGTCCAACGACGAAAGAATCCCCCATGGACGTCGCCGAATACTGAACCAAACCAAGCCACAAACGTGGAGAGGCCATCGAAACTGAGTCACCATGATAGCAGGGCATGGAGGGCCCCACAAATTTGATACTTCTTTTTGCTGTATCGATGAGGATGCGGATGAAGAAGATGATTCTGACGGATTTCCATTCCGGTCTAAGATTACATGACAGGGCTATAATTCTACGCTTACTATTATCATAATATATCTTGGCATCAACGAGCCCGAGGAGATACAGACAACCTGCAGTGTTTGGTCAGGGGAAATTTGAGCAACACTCTTCGACACTGGGTAGGATGCGCCGGTCGGGGCAGAAAAATCCCACATGAAATGATGGGAATCGAATCCACGACCTTCCAGCTGGGAGTTTTGCGATGGCTAACCACTTCGCCATGGCGGATTCTGATACAGATGTTAGTCTTGATGAGGGGCCAAGTTTGTGATTATTTCCCGTGTCATAATTCTGACAACACTGGAGCATGAAGGACAATGGTTGCACAATCTTTTGTCATTATCACTAGTGTTGTTACGTACAAAAGTTCTGATTTACAAACACCTAACCTTGATTCACCTTGATTAATATTGATGAAAATATTAATTGATGTCAATTGCCATGTTCAAGTTTGTGTGGACAAAAGTTACGTAATAACTGGTCTTAATCCGCAGTCGGAACGTCTTTTAGGAATGCTAACGTTTTTGTGTGGAAGAAGGTTGTCAACAACTGATGTTTTTTTTTTTTTGCTTTTAATCGGTGCTCTTAATGTCACTTCGTAGAGTTTAGAACAAATGTTGCCTTTATGTAGATAAATGCTACGGATTGATGTCACTTACGATGCTAAATATTTGCACCTTACAATGCTAGTATTTGCAGAGGACAAAGGTTGTTCATAGCGAACAAGCATTTGAATTCTTGCTGCTCCAGTGATGACATAATTACAACGCCCATAACTCCAAACGAGTGCTACGCTGATACTAACTCCCCAGCATCAAATCGCGCCCGGCAGAAACACCAACACAGCATCGGAACAGAACCCTCACCAAACCCATGGACATCTACAGTATACAGAGAAATGGGAGATGGTCAAACTTCTCCCAGTTTCTCTGCATGTATAGGTTCATCGACAACGAGGTCACCAGGACAGCAGGCCATGAACACCCACAGATTTAAAGACATTTTCTAATGCTGATCGATGAGGATGTAGTATAAGGATAACAATGCTGACGGATTTCCATTTTAATCTGAGACTTCGTGACAGGTTTGCAAGCTTACTTTCATAGTATATCAGCGCTTTAGGCCAGGCCCGAGAGATACAGACACCTGCAAGTGTTGGTCAGGAAACATGTTTGAGCAACACGTTCAGTTTCAGATTGCGCAAAATACCCATTAGTGGACGAAACTGGCCTTGTGTGGTCTCAGGCCTTAGGCTAGCTAAACGTCAATTCTTAAAGGAACTAGTTGAGCCAGAAAAATCTCACATATAAATGGCTCCATGCATGAGAATCGAACCCACGATCTCCCAGCCGGGAATCCACGAGAGACTAACCACTTCGACACGATGGCTCGACCGGTCGCATATTTTCGTCTGTGCATCTGTGTGCGTGCGTTAGTATGCATGCGTGTGTATATGCAAATCTTCGGAGGTTGAAACGATAAAACGATTTCTAGTTTGATTCTCTAGGAGAATTCTGAGTTTTGCTGAATTCATCTCCATATCTTCGCTGTATTTATTTTCGACTTAATCCATCGTTTCACTTTCCTTTCACTTCTCCTTCTGTGTCTGTTTTTCCTGTATTGACGTTAGTCTAACAGGGTGTTTTGGTTTTTGTTTCAAAACTGTTCTCCTTCCAAATTAGTCATATACAGTTCGTGTGTTTCAAACAAATAACATTATTTATGTGAGAGCTCTCGTGGGTCTCTCTCTCTCTCTCTCCTCTCCTCTCTCTCTCCTCTCCTCTCGCTCTCTTTCTCCTCTCGCCTCTCTCTCTCTCCTCAACTCTCTCCTCCATTCTCTCCGTCTCTCTCTCTCTCGCTCTCTCTCTCTCTCTCGTGTGAGTATATTTTCACTAATAACGAACAGATGGGCACAAAATTGTGTCTCTTCAGACTTAAAACAAAGGCTCTCTGGTCTAAAACGCCTATAAAGATGGTTCTAACACTGAGTCATCTTCAGCGTCACCTTGTCCTTTGTGTGGCTCCCCTGGGGATGATGAGTCGTATTTTTTTTGTTTCATTGTAAAAATTACAGTGCTGCACGTGATAAATGTGTAGTTTTTTCAAAAGAATGTTTGCCATAAATCAGGACATATTCGGAGTTTTAAAAACTGAATTATGACGATAATTCAGTGAAATCACTTGCCAATATATTGCAGAGGCATTGAAAATACGAGGTTATCATAAACTAGAATTTACGAATTTCAAATGAAAAATGAATGTCACAAGAAGTAGTAAATATTTTGGCTATCGTATTTACATATTTACTTCTATGAATAATATTAAACTGGATGGTCGAGATACTCGCCTATTTTGGTTGTATTTCAAGCTTTGAATTGATTGATGTTTATTTTATGTTTGTTACTTCCGTTTTCGATATGATTATTTTTGTGACATACACACACCCCCCCCCCCCCCCCTACCCCCCCCATGTCACTAAGGCTGTATAGCTAATAACATTAAACATGTTTCAGTGTTCAGTGTTCTCTGTGTCTGTTTGTGTCTGTCTGTCTGTCTGTCTCCGGCCTGTCTGTGTCTGTCCGTCTGTTTCTGTGTCTGTCTGTGTCTCTGTCTCTCATCTCTCTCTCTCTTCCTCTCTCTCTCAGCCTCTCTCTCTCTGTCTCAGCTCTCCTCTTCTCTCTCTCTCCTCTCTCCTCTCTCTCCTCTCTCCTCTCTCTCTCTCTCTCTCCTCTCATGCAAAAGTGCAGTCTGACAAGCAGGCGACAGAAGGGAGACAACCGCTGAAAGATACCGGTGTTTTTCCCTCAGAGTAGATGGCGATTCGTCGTAGGTTCTGTCCCCTAGTTCTCGTGGGTGGGACGATTGGGAATCTTCAACTTCGTCTTTGCTTTCGCTTCCCCGCGCGAATCTTGTCAAAGAACATATATTCAACAACTAGTTACTCTACACGACAGTTATGCGTCAACTTGTGTTCGCACTCGTAACATATGCGCGTGACAAACATGTGCTCGTGTCAAACTCTTCCGATTGAATTCACTGAGCCGATTATTTTCTGCTACTGCGGCAAACGGAGATCGCAGTCATGGGGTTTTTGCTCATTCGTCCTTCATGTCTGTGATGAAATGTGTTAGACAAATTCAAATACAGATTTTGGTGCCTATTCACACGCACACTTTTAACACAGATTATCACAATCGAGCACAAGAGGACACACGAACAAATCAGAATCGAAGGAAACAAGGCAAATTCACACGCTAATCGCTACCCCCCAAGAGACCCCACACAATCTCACCCCCCTCCCCACTAACACACACACACACCCACTCTCCCACACACACACACACCACACACACACGCACGCACGCACACCCGCACCACGCACGCACGCACTCACGCACGCACTCACTCACGCACACACACACGCACATCACACCACACACACACACACACACACCACACACACACACACACGCATGCAACACACACACATGGGACAATAACTCAAAACTATCATCAAAATTAATATGATTGCACATTAACACATCGTCACGAAGCACTCCTTCCAAATCGCTTTGCCAGTTCATGGGAAACAACACTGACATACAGCGGCTGAACTACAGGGCCGGCTCACAGTGGCGTGGAGGTCAGATAATGCGTGACTTTTGAAAATGAGCATGGGGCCATGTAATGGCTTTGGCCATTCACTGGAACACACACACACACACACCTACACACACACACTACATACACACACACACACACACACACACAAGGGCATACACACACACACACTTTTGAAACACACACACACACACACACACATGGCACACAACCACACACACACACACACACACACACAACACACACACACACACACACACACACACACACATACACACACACACACACACACACACACAGACACACACACACACACACACACACACACACACACACACGCGCGCGCGTGCACGCACTTGAGACATACACCCACACACAGCACACACACACACACACACACACACACACACACACACACACGCACGCACACAAGCACACACACACACACACAACACACACACACACACACACACACACACGCACACGCATGCACGCACGCACGCACGCACGAACGCACACACGCACGCACACACGCACGCACACACACACACACACACACACACACACACACAGAGGTACAATCAGGCTGTTATTTCGTTCTCCAAAATGTTTGTTTTTTTTTTGTTTTGTTGGATTTTTTTCATGTCAATGATCGCCATGTTTGCTCCGTTTTCATTGAAACGGAATGATAGAATGGGGGCTTCCATGTTTACAAATTGCTATTGGACTTCGCAACGTTTGCTGAAACGATCGCTAACAGCTAAATAGCTAAATAGCTAACACGAGTTCGTGCAGGCCGTTGGTCGACCGGAATGGATTAGAATGTTTACTTTGAAGCTCAGATATGCATTCGCTTGGCATTCAATGTGCCCCTTTTGATGACGGTAGAAATGCTTAGTACGTTTGAGACAGTGGCAATGTTTTTACATTTTGAATTGAATGAATATAGTTTTGGCGTATGTAGTAGAGAGAGAAAGAAAGAAAGAAAGAAGAAGAAAGAAAGACAGAAAGAAAGAAAGGCACATACAGCAACAAACAGAAAGATGTCCTGCTATCTGCCGGCTTGTGGGGACGTGGAGTCCAATCCTGGGCCTGGTCCAACCACTGAAGATGACCGGCAGGCAGAAGACATCATGCAGACTGGAGTGAGGGGAGAGGAGCGAGATGGCTGACCTGTCCAAGCAGCAGGCATCGCCGGACCTAGAGGAGTTCATGAGAGGGATGCTGGACATGCAAGCCCTGCGTAAGAATAGAGGAAAGGCAGGATAAGCAATCTGAACAGATTAGCTCAGCTATGGATAACTGAAGACATCATAACGGACCAGATTGCCAGCATAGACCAGAAACTCAGGCAGCTCCAAGAAGAAGTTATTGACCTCAGATTTAGGGGTGCGACAGGATTCAAGAGGAAAATGAGTGTTTACATGAATAGATGAAGGTCATGTGTGAAAAGTTTGACTCTCTTGAAAACGACAGTAGGCGAAATAACCTGCTCTTCTTCAGGCTAGAGAAACCACAGGACAGGGAGAGCTGGGACGAGTGTGAACGGCAGGTCAAGGCAATGGTCAGTTAGGGGATGGGGAACACAGAAGGCATCCACATTGAAAGAGCCCAAAGAACTCACAATGACAACGCTGTTGTGGTTAAGCTGCTGTCATACAAACAAAAATCCTTAATCCTGAAAAGTGCCCGTAGTCTGAAGTCATCTGGAAAAATTCAGCAACGTGTACGTCAGGGGAGACTTTTTTCTGCCATGGTGCGCCAGAAACGCCAAGGACTGAGAAGCAAAGCCAAAGAGTTGTATGAGGCTGGAGAGAAGCCCAAGCTCAGATTTGATAAGCTTTTTCACCAGAGATGGCATCTTCTTCACCTTCGACCTGGATGAAAAGAAGGTAAAGTGCTGAAGAAATCTCTCTGCCTGGCATCTTGAGGAGGAAGACAGTGGTGAAGGAAATCCCAGCCAGAAGATGGCTACAAACATACGAGCGGACGCAGCATCACATGACGATCCCGAGCCGGAAGGATTCAGTGGATCGCAGACAGACTTCCTACCGTTGCCTCCACCCGACCGCATGGACGAAGATTTCGGCATTGCCACATCTTCGCAGCCAAGTTATTTGCTGAACACGTCGGAGTACCCAGATATGAATTGTATCAGTGGAAGGCAACCGAGCCGTGACGGCGCGAGCGTGTCAGAGGCCAACCCGATCCGTCACAATCCAGTGCGCGGGGCGCACGGAGGAACAGCACTGCTCTCGTGACCGTCAGCAGCAAGGAGCCCTGTGACCACGCGGAAAAAAAAAAAATCACGTGCCACTTCAGTGAGCCGGACTGAACAATCGGCACAGACACACATACTGCAGCAGTGGGTCAGATCGGCAAACAGGAGGCAGGCACACAGCAGAGAGGGGGGGAGGGGGGGATAGCCAATTTAGAGAGGGGGGGGGGGGAACACAAACATAATGAAATAGGGGTGTGGCGAAAGTCCCAACAAACTAAAGATATACACGTGGAACTGCAACGGGTGGTTTCAGAAACTTGGTGTTAAAGATGTGGTTCAATTACTTCTAACATTTGACGTATTTTCACTAAATGAGACATTTGTGGCTATGGACAACTACGATTATGCTGCGTTCCAAGGTTATGATGTGTACGTTTCTAAACCATGAAAATATCAGCGAATTCTAGAAATTCGGGTGGTGTGTGATGGGGTTTGTACGTAAGATTTTTTCAAAACTCGTTCGAAGAATTGATACTAAGTATGAACATATGGTGGTTTTGGAACTTGACAAATCGTTGTTTTGCGTGAATAAAAACGTGTTTTTGGTTTGTCTATATATTCACCCGTATGACAGTAAATACTGAACATTGCAGAACACGGTAATGGTATTGACGTGTTAGAGCAGTGCATTCTTGATTTATATGATTGGTCGGAAGATTTCTCTCTTATTATCATTGGGGACTTGAATGCGAGGACTGGTAGTGAGAATGCTCTTTTTCGCAGATGTGTACGTGGAACACAAATATTGGGATCGTATGGACACGAGTGAAGATGATGATCATTTTATTGAACGTAAATCTGATGATAAAGAAATTAATGCTTTCAGTAAACAACTCTTGGGTATGTGTTCAGCATTTGATTGTGTTATCATCAATGGACTGTGTTGATTTCACTGTGATGACTCATTGACGTTTGTTTCTAATACTGGTGGAAATACAATTGACTATGCTGTAATGTCTGAGGATCTGTGCAGTGAAGATGTGGCTAGCTCTTTGAATGTCCTTTCCTTCATTGATTCACCACATTTCCCTATGGCATCGACTGTTTGTACAAAGGAAAACACTGGGTGTGGTAATAATGCATCAAAGATAAGGCACATTGAAAAAATAGTTTGGGATCCCACCAAGGAAGCCAATTTTATGGAAACCTTTCATTCAAATGAAGTTCAAGAGATTTGTAATAATGCATTTCGTCTCCAGATAATAATGTTGACCAGGCACTGGAGCAATTTACGGCTGCATTATTAAAGGCAAGCAAGTGTATGAAAAGATGCATTTGTACTAATAGTGACAAGAAAGAACCTCAGTGGTTTGATGTGGTTTGAGGCGGATTGTAGCTTCGCAAAACTTTTTGCCAGACAACGTCTAGACAGGTTCAGACAAACGAAGAAATCTAATGATCGACTGCTCTACGTTTACAGCTCGCAAAGAATATAAAGATCTAAGTAGGTCAAAGCAAACGAGTTATAAACGCGATAAAGCTAGGCAGCTGGCTTCCATGAGCACAACAGCAAACATTTCTGGAAAGAACTTAAACAAATTTCACGAAGAACTAAAACGGCTGTTTAACGAGAACGAAGTCACAACTGGTCAGGATCGAACGCATGATCAAATACAAGCTGAGCAAACTAATAACGGTATCTACAAACTTAGCAGATCCATTTCGGAGCAGGAAGTCTACAGCGCTGTTCAAAAATTGAAAAAGGGAAAGCCTGTGTGCCAGATAAAATCTTTGCGGAAATGTTAAAATCAGCAGAGAGCACTGCAGTGAAGTTTCTTACAATGTTGTTTAACATACTGTTTGATAAAGGAATATTCCTGGAACAATGGGCTAAGACAATTATTGTACCTATCTTTTAGAAAGGAGATGATAGATTACCAGATAAGTACAGGGGTGTTTCTTTATTGAGTTTAGTAAGTAGATGTTATATGTCTGTATTGAATCAGAGATTGGTCCAATGGGTTGAAGAAAACAAAAAGTTGACTGAGTCACAAGCTGGCTACTGCACAACACAGATCATATTTTTACACTTAACGTTGTCGTTGAAAAGTGTCTATCTAAGAAAGGAGGTAAAACTCTATGCTTGTTTTGTAGATCTGAAGAAAGCATTTGATTCAGTTCAACGCCAACTTTTGTTCGATGTTTTATTGCAAAATGGAATACGTGGAAAATTTATGAATACTGTAATTGCTATGCATAAATGTGTCACTTCTTGTGTGCGTATTGAAGATAAATTTACTAAGTATTTTCATTGTCCAGTTGGTGTAAGGCAGGGTTGTATTTTGAATCCAATGTTGTTTTTCTTTATTCATAAATGAAATTGCATCAACTGTATGTAAACAAAAGTGGGATGCTGGAATTCAGTTTCTGGCTGGTCTGGTAGAATTGTATCTGCTTTCGTTTGCAAATGATGTTGTTCTAATGTCTAACACTGCAGTTGGTATGCAAAATCAAATTAGTTTGTTGAATAATGCGTGCAAACGATTATTTCTGAATGTTAACACTGACAAGACTAAGGTATTGGTTTTTTGAAAGTTTTTTTAACATGAAAAGTGGAATATTGATGGTGTGCAACTTGATATAGGTAACTAGTATAACTACCCGGGATTTGTATTTACAACAAGATGAGTATAAATAGAGGAGCAGACGCCCTTGCAGTGAGAGGTAAGAGAGCATGTCTTGATTGCATCAGATATATAACGAACTTAAATGACATTTCAAAGAACTGTTGTTGTTTTTTTTTTTCGAATATTTAATGCGCAGGTGCAACCTGTTCTCCTTTATGCCTCTGAAATGTGGGGACTCCATAGACTTGATTCTACTGAAAAAGTACACTCATTGGCTTGTAAGCGCTTTTTAAGTATACCCCTCAGAGTACCAAACAAGTTTGCATTTGGCGAACTGGGCCGCTATCCTTTGTATGTAAATAGTACAGTAAGATGCATTCGTTACTGGCTGAGGCTGACAAAGATGGAAGGGTATAGATTACCCAGACAAGCATATTTCATGCTACGAAACCTAGACGAGAACGGTAAAGAATGTTGGGTGTCTTTAGAAAAGAACATCCTTTTCACATCTGGGTTTGGAACAAGGAGTAGGTTGTGAACAAACTTTTATAGCAGTGTTTAAACAGAGACTGAAGGATGTTTATATGCAGCAGTGGAATGGGTCTGTAACAAGTAAAGATACGTACCGAAGATACCGACTGTTCAAGACAAATTTTGCCTGTGAACCGTATTTCGAATATAGGGATGTAAAATGCTTCAGGAACTGCTTGACAAAGCTCCGGCTGGGTTTGCTGCCAATCAATGGTTCATTTTTCCGCAGAACATTTAATACCAATGGAAATTTTCTGTGCAAAATGTGTAAAGTATTAGAAGACGAGGAGCATGTTATAAATCATTGTATTTCTAGGGGCAGATTGCCTGAAGAATTAAAAATGTGTACTTGTTCTTGTATGTCTGTCTATTTGTCTGTCTGTCTGTGTCTGTCTATCTATCTATCCATCTGTCTATTCTATCTACCTATCCATCTATCTATCTTTCTATCGATCTATCTATCTAACTATCTATCTATCTATCTATCTATCTATCTTTCTTTCTTTCTACCTATCCATCTATGCGCGCGCGTGCGTACGTGTGTGTGTGTTTCGTGCGCGCACGCGCGCGTGTCTGCGTATGTATGTATGCGCGCGCGTGTGTGTGTGTGTGTGTGCGTGTGTGTGTGTGTGTGTGTGTGTGTGCGCGCGCGCGCGTGTGTGTGTGTGAGTGTGTGTGCGCGCGCGCGCGCACGCGCGTGTGTGTGTATGTGTGTGTGCGTGTGTTCGTGTGTGTGTGTGCGGTGTGTGTGTGTGTGTGTGTGTGTGTGTGTGTGTGTGTGTGTAATAAAGAAAGCGAAACATCACCAGTTCCCCACAACAAACTGACACGGGGCTTAAAGCGCTAGACGTTGCGCATAGCTGATGACACTTCAGAACCCGGAAACATCACCGTGCCTTGGACTTCCCTCTGTTCTTGTCTTGTCCAATGCCAGTGTCAGCATGGGGCAGTCAGACAGTGGGTGTGTGGTGGAGCGGAGAGAACTAAAACAAGGAAACTGTCACCATAAAAAATATTCTACCCAGGTCAACTCCTCTAGTGCGTCACCAGCTACGGCTCAGGTAGCCATAGTGGAGCAGGACCGACCCGGAATTTTCAAGGCGTCGTTCCGCCGTTGGTGCAGACCTTCACGGTTCTCCAGGTAAGGGAAAGAACTGCGCTCTTGACTTTTCATTGAGGTATTCTCTCTTGGCAACATGGACGACGACGAGAAAAAAATTTTTTTTTCAAATAAGGTGAAATTGCCTGACAGAAATTTGTTGAACTTTCTTGAAGATCAGATGCACAGAGATAAAGAAGATGGTCGAAAGACCGAGGTGTCATTCATAAGGACTAATGAACTTTCTCATGGTCTCTGCACAGTTGGTGCATCAGATGGTGATATTCTCCATGGATGCGTAGCAATGTGTTTATTGTGTGAACAGCGAAACGTCTTACAGTTCGTCTACTCTTCCTCCACCACCACCACCGCCACCACCACCACCACAACCTTTTCTGCCTCATCCACGCCGTTTTGAAAGGGACGGCTTTCGGCTACAGCACGGATTATCTATGGCCCCTTTCACGGATCCGTTCTGCCAGGAGGGACACGACCGTCAAACCCAGGGCCCACTATGGCCCCCAACGCTAACAGTAGCACTGTATCCCTACAGAAGTCCCAAACAGATCGTTCTGCGTTTATTTTCGGCACTTTAGTTGCCTGATAACAGAGATGTGTATGGTGATTAATGCACTGAGTACGGAATCCACCACTGCAGGGAAAGGATATTTGAAAAGAAAATATTATTTCTGTAAAGAAAATCAGTAATACATACACCTCTCCCACTTGATGAATGAATACATACCGTAGTATTGTCTGTTTTATTTGCGTCATGTGAGACCCGAGTCAAAGCCTCTGCATCTCTGTCGCAGAGAGAGAGAGAGAGAGAGAGAGAGAGAGCCCGCATGCCGATAAAGTACTATGAACAGCATCTTTCCGAGCATGGCAATGTTACCGGAGGCGCGCTAGCTGGGACTGGCTCTGTTACCGACAACACGTACCACGCGCGCGACCTTTGAAAAGAATGTGTATGGTAGGTAACATCCCCGACTGGCTCTTACCCACAGTTTGAATTTGCTGCTAGGGGCTCAATTGGGAGGACAGGGACCACACAGTCGAGTTTCATCGAGTCTCTGAGAGTGTTGCTCAAATTTGCTGACCAACACTGCAGGTGTCTGTTTCTCTCAGGCTTGGTTGACGCCGGGCCATATTATGAAATTAAGCCTAGAGTAAAGTCCTGTGGTGCAGTCTCAGACCAGAATGGAAATCCGTGGCATCCTCCGCATCATCCTCATCCTCATCGATCAGGATTTTAAACAAAAGGTCATAAATTATGTGGCCCTTCATGTCCTGCTGTTTACAGTTACCTCAGTTTCAATATCCTCTCCACGTCTACAGCCTTAGTTTGATTCTGTCGAAGTCACCGGTATTGGTAAATTCTGTGACCAAGTAATACTAGTCGTCAATCGGGGGCTTAGTTGGTAGTGTCCTGCGTCTGTT
>JADBJO010000620.1:7500-10000 GCA_016801955.1 Conus betulinus | reverse complement strand
TCAATCAATCAACGCACGAACGCACGCACGGACGCGCACACACACACACACACACACACACACACACACACACACACACACACACACACACACAAGAACGAATGAGCGAAAGTCTGAGTGACTGATAACCAGACTGAATGACACGGGAAACGAACGATTAGTCAGCTTTGGCTCATCCGTTGGCTCTACCCAGGTAGGCACCACGCTGTGTAAACGTGAGCGTAAATTGTAGCGCGTTCAAAGACTGGTCTCTCAGCGAGGATAGATGCTATATACGTACAATAATAATCGTGTAGATGATGATGATGATGATGATGATGATGATGATGATGATGATGTGGATGTTGATGATGATGATGATGATGATGATGATGATAATAATAATAATAATAATAATAAGTATTTGTTATTAGAACCAACAAAGATCAATATCGACGTCAATTTTAGGCACTATGAATGATACCAGTCTTAATTATAATGGCGATATAATATTGGAGAAATCTGTTTTAATTTGCTGATTGTTAATTTCCTCATTAGTAGACAAGGTGTGCGATAATACATATCATTGTTGCTACTTGTCAAATACTTCGTCAGAATTTTTTTAACTTTGAATTTTGTGTGTGTGTGTGTGTGTGTGTGTGTGTGTGTGTGTGTGTGTGTGTGTGTGTGTGTGTGTGTTGTTTCCTCTTTAAGGATGGCATAACTTGTAAGATGAACAGAAAGGATGGGTAGGGTATCATACTTTGCATCAGTGTACCTGTCTACCGAACTCGTCCTTCAGAGTATGAGTCTATCTCACATTAGAGTTTCTGAATCGTCCTCAAGAACATCTGTTTTTACCTCGCATCAAAGTATCTCACTCGTCCTTCAAAGTCTTTGTCTATCTAATGTCAGTGTATCTGTCTATCTAACTCGTTCTTTGGAGTGTCTGTCTATCTGACATCAGAGAATCTGTCTATGGAATATCAGAGTATCTGTCTTTTAACTCGTCCTTGGTGACTTCTCCTTTGTCATATGCGCTAGTTAACTTCACTGATTTAAAGCAAAAGGTCAACAGACACGGGTTAAGTATGGTGTATTGTATTGCGCACAAGAGTATACTCTTTCGTCCTTCGTGGTTTTCTTCTCCACAAAGGCGTACGTTCTGAACTTTACTGATGTAAAGCTGATTCCAGAACCAAGACGGTGTGGAATGGCAGAACAACAGGGTGCACAGAGACATGCTTCTAAAGAATGGCTATTTGTCAGCAGACATTATGATTTCTGCTTTTTTTTCATTTGCCATTTTTGCACGCGCGCGTGTGTGTATGTATGTATGTATGTATGTGTGTGTGTGTGTGTGTGTGTGTGTGTGTGTGTGTGTGTGTGTGTGTGTGTGTGTGTGTGTGTGTGTGTGTTTGCATAAAAACAGGATCACAACCAACACAAAAGACCAACACACAATTCATTAAAAAAAAAAAAAGCGAAATTTATGCCATGGATACGAGGCCACGGATATCAAATTCATAATACGAGACTGCATCAAATCGTCTCAAAAAGCCCGAATTCGCTTCGCCACTTAACTGGGGAAAAAATACAGACACTAACAAACTTTGAAAAACAACAACGAAACAAAAGCACTGACCTGCAACGGTTGGGGAAATGTGCTACCTACTCATTGCATTTCAGTCTCCGATTCATTGTCAGGTGCATTTTGAAGGCCGTGTCTTATGGTTAAGGGCAGAACAAGTGCGGGTTTTTTAAATGGGTTACAAGGACCGCTTGTACCCGGTGTACCAGGCCAGACTGTACCCCATCCTGAGAGGGTAAGGGTAGGGTTAATGTTGCTTATAGCCCAGCCGACCGCAAAGGGCTATACAAGAGCTGTCACTGCTTTGAAGTCAACTAGCAAGTCATTAAAGAAAGAATGGGAAGAAAAAACCAACTTATTCACGCAACCCTTTCAAAAAACCTTCCAAAAGACACCATAAATTTTTGGTGAAAATGTTTCCGCTGTAAAAATGCTAGATCAGATGAAAAAAAATGTCACTCTCTTTCAGAAATTCAAAGGTCACATCAGATGGGACGTCTCTGATGAAGGCTTTTATGGAGTCTGTTGTAAGATGTTTATGCCTCACATCATGCAAGTCCAAAAACTCTAAAAGAATATATTTCACTGCGAGTGGTACACAACATGGAATGCACCACGGAGCTTCTTCACCTTTTAAAAGATAAGAATGGACGTAAAAGGAGTGGCCAGTATGCAAACGGCAAAACATTTTCTTTTTACGGCCGCCTCGAGAATATGGTCAAAACTCATTCAGGTTAGGAGGGATTTTGATATTTGTTTTACCTGTCTACAAGTACCATTCGTCTTGCCAGAGGTCTTTGACGTAAGCCTGGACTTTGGGTTTCAGATCAATGTGATCGATACGCAATCTGCTTGTGGCACTCTTGGCAAGTTGATCAACCACCTCGTTGCCTCGAATGCCCACATGGCTGGGAACCCATCTGATTTCAG
>JADBJO010000620.1:0-2500 GCA_016801955.1 Conus betulinus | reverse complement strand
TTTTCGTATATATTCAATTATAGCTGCTTTAAAACCAGAAAAAAGTGACAAAATTAATGTTTGCATTATACTTTGTGTTTAAATTGTTCGTAAGAAATAAACTGACCATTGTCCAGCAAAAAAAAAAAAGAGGAATGCAATACATGCCCTTGTTGATCCATGCTTTTCCCCAAATAATCTTTTTGCCAACTTGTATTCTGTTTTTATAAAAGACTGATCCTGCAAGGAGTTCATAAGAAGTCTTAGGGTTAACTTTGTAGAAAAATTGTTTGTACGCCATAAAATATACGTCTGAGATATATTTGATTTACATAAGGAAGAAAGTATTTCTGGTCCACATTTCTTAATATCACTTAAAAGTGGAAAGTTAGATGTTGTAATAGTTTTCAATTTGTGGAGTGTAGTCTGAACTTTTTGCAGCCACGTCAATTTTAGGGAAGAAGCAAACGTTTTTAATTTTGGTAGTCCAAGATCACCATTTTGGATACTTTTGTGAGCAGTTTTTTCTGTTTATTTTGTCTGGCTTTTTTATTCACACAAATTTGTAACAGTAACTTTGTAAAGTCTGAAAAAAGTGTCAGGTGAGTTAGGTAGTAATATCCACAAATGGATGAATTTTGATGAAATAAGCGATTTTAAAACTGCCCACTCTGCCCAAAGAAGTTAGTTGTCTTCTTACCCAAATCTTGAAGAAATGTTTCACGTCCGCTAATTTCTCAGAATAATTAATATCTGCACAGTTTTGCAAATCGTTGGTAAACCAGATTCCAAGAATTTTGAATTTTTTGTGGACTCCACTTTATACCTAAACGGTCCATGTAACGAACAGCAGAATTTTTACAGCTCCCCAACCCAACAGGGGTAGTTTTATCCAGGATTCATAGATATCCCCGATATACGACCAAACGTTTCCAGTAATGTTTATACATGTTTCAAATGATTTTTTGTTGCCTGCTCAAAAGAAATTCCGTGTCATCTGCATACTGAGAAAGCTTATGTTCAGCTGTATCCATAGCTATTCCATGTATGTTTCATTTTCCCGAATGATTAATGCTAGAATTTCAAACATAATAGGAATAAATATGGTGATAGTGGATCACCTTGTCTGCATCTGCGGTCTATCGCAAATCAACTAGAAACTTGACCATTACAAAGGACACATGAGTTGATATTTTCATAGAATGTTTCAATCCATTTGCAGAAGCCCTGTTTGAAATCTAAACGCTTTCAATACTTTAAAAATAAAATCCCAGCTCACTGAATCGAATGCTTTCTCGAAGTCAATGTTTAATAGAAAGCCCTGGTAATTTGTGTTCTTCTAAACAAGTATCTGTGTCGTAAATGAGCCTAATGTTACACCATGGGGGTAGAGTTGAAATACGCACGTGCCTAAACTAACACCCAGGGAGTTACTTTCGATCAAGAAATGTTGATCCAGACTGACTCCCGTGTAGTTAAATAATAGAAGGTGTGGGGGGAGGGGGGGGAGGTCATTCCAGCCTTTTGCCAGGACCGCCCCCCCCCCCAAACACACACACACACACACACACACACACACACACACACACACACACACACTGCAGAGAGACACTTGACACATGACACTTGAAAATTTTACTTGACAAGGATAAAGATCTTAGGTTAACATAAAAGCCTATCAATCCAGTCTGTCTTTGATCAACACTAGTATAATAAACGAAGCTGACTAGAAGCATGCAGAGAGAGAGGGGGAGAGAGTGAGGGAGAGAGAGAGAGAGAGAGAGAGAGAGAGAGAGAGAGAGAGAGAGAGAGGGGGGGGGGGGGGGGCGAGTAAAAGAAAGAAAAACAGACAGAGAGAGGGGGAGTGTGGGGAGACACTGGAGACAGATACACTGAGATAGATAAACAAATAGACAGTCAGACAGAGAGAAAAGCAAAGATAGAGGGAGAGAGATTAAAAAGACAAACAGACAGACAAGCAAAAAGGCTGACAGACAAGCAAGGAGAGTGAGAGAGTGAGCGAGAGACTGAACGAAAAGTTGGGGGGGGGGGGGGGGGGGGGACAGACAGGCAGACAGACAGAGGAGAGGAGAAGGTGGGGGTGTATATTAACTATTTTATTTCTCATGTTTTGTGACTAACACATGAAACTGAATGTTTTGGGGTGGGGGACTTAATCTAAAATAACAACGGGGTTGGGGGGGGGGGGGGGGGGGGGGGGGGGGCAGTCATTCTGGCATAGTTTATTTTAACTCATGGGGAGCTGAAATTGGCGCGTGCTAATTCTAACTCCCGGGGAGTTAAAAAAGTGGAGGGGAGTTAAAATGGATCGTTACACCGGGAAGGGACAGGCCCGCGCCCGTCCCCACAAAACCCCACATTCCTTCCCCCCCTCCCCTCGCCCGACACATCTGTGCAAAAGGTTGTCATTGGTGAGTGGGCAGTTGGTTTGTCGGCTTTGACCTGTTTTCTGGCTGAGGGTGTTGATACGGACGGCCGAAGGTTTGTACCTATGTGTGAC
>JADBJO010000619.1:620000-622218 GCA_016801955.1 Conus betulinus | reverse complement strand
AAATAGTGGGTGAAGTAACCGAACAGAAAGCAGCTGATTGGCTGTTTTGCAGATGATGCGCGTTTGACAAGGGGAGAGACCCATGGGGGGGTTTATTGGGGTGGAGTGCATTGCGGTAAAGGAGGACTGCATATCTTGTGGATCCGGCCGGCACCTGGATGTACAGCTTGCTCTTTGCTGTTGTTTTTTGGGGTTTGTCGGTCTGTTCTTTGTCCATCCCCCCCCCCCCCCCCCCGCCTTTTTTTCCCTGTGCGTTTTTTCAGGCTGGCGTCACACTGGTCGCTACCCTGCCACGTTATTAGTGACTCCCCCTTTTTAGTTTGCGACCTGTACTTTCTTCGTTGTACCACCAAGAAGAAAAAAAAAAAGCGTTACAAACCGTTATTATCTCTAGAAACTACCTTGATTAGTTTTTATTTTCGGGCAGATGTTAGTCTAACCGAACTGTTTTTGTTTTCGTGTACTCATGTTCTGACGGGGAGTGAAAGTGTTTTAAATGCGCCTTCGTATGTCACATGACAGATGGCGTCGTTTGTTCTCTGGTCAACACATAGAAACAAAATGATAGAGATACATCCTCTGAATCTGATCTGCCTTATAACTATACTTTACGTCTGTATACCTATGTTTTAAAACTCAAAACTCATATAGGCCTGCTATGTTTAATCAACCGCACAATGTTTTTCACTGTGTTGAATAAATGGAATATTTTTATCTATATGCCGTCTTTAACTCGTATGCTTATTTTGGCCGATACGCGAATCTTTTGTACAAACTGTTTTAACGTTCCTTACTATTGATCTTAATATTTGCCATACTGCAGGGGAATTTTTTTTTTTTAACAGCAGTTTTCAATGGAAGCCCGGTGCTGAATCTTGATCAAAGGCCTACATGGTTCATTGAAAAGGGAACGCCCCGGTCTAGCCTGCAGCTCAATTCTTTTAACTCACTTTAAAAGGTATGTGTATAAAGGCGTGTACGCGCACTTGTCAATGTGCGCGTGTACTCGTTTTGCGCGCGCATGTGTGCATGTCAGTTCATGTGTTTTCTCTCTCTCTCTCTCTCTCTGTCTCTCTCTCCTCACACACACACACACACACACACAGATTTATCTCCCATTTGTTGGGACTAGTTAGCCCGCGGAAAACTAAACGATCATCTCTGTGTTGAAAAGCCGCCGAGCCTCTCTGTCTGCCCCCTGTTTTCATAACAGCGGCCATCCACACCTTACTGAATCGAACCTGAGACACTCCACTTCCTCGCACATCAAGTCGCTCCATCAAAGACGCACACAATGTCCACCAATCACAGCATGTTACTATTTATGGTGCCGGTGCGGGGGCTGGGGATGGAGCACAAGGGAGGTTATCACAAGGACAGGCGTTGTGACAATTAATACCGTCATCAGAAAAGATATCCTTTCCAACCTTGGCCTATAACAACATTTTTGTCTTATTTGTATTGATGGTTCGTGGATGACACATGGAAAAAACATGAATCAGAGATTAGGTAAGTTAAAAATTTGTTTGTTTGTTTCTTTCTTTGTTTCATGATTTGTACTGATATATGTTGGGCTTTGCCGTTCGGCGATTGGTGTTAAATAATAAATAGGGCCATTGACCTAAATCAGAGTTCGGGGTTACAGCAAATGTCAAGTAGTAACAACAAAGTTTGAAACAGATTTATATCGCCCTTTCTCTGCGAAAAATTTTTTTTAATGTAAAAAAGATGATTTTTATCCCGGAACTTGGGGTCAGTAAATATTTTCAATGCCATATCTCAGCAAAAATAGCAGAATGATGCATGACTTGTGGACTCCTTGTGTTTGTACGCCATTGGAAGGGCAGTATGATTTTGGAGTGAAAAGTCTTGCAGACGACAGGAAAATGGAGGGTCGTGTGGGTCGTGCTAGCATAGAAGAAGAAACGGACGTGAAATAAACCTTCCAAGACTACCGTAAAAGGACAACTTGTCCCTAAAAGCTTTTGCTATAAGGACGAAAAACTCGACCATTCAAACCAATCTGCCTCAGGGTCAGATCTGGCAAGGGCCAAGGGCTGGACTGTGCGATGAATATATTTTTGGTACTGGCTGATCTTCTGAGAAAAGCCAGGTACAGCTTTGAGTGTTATAATAGACAATATATGGCGTTTTGGGCCTACACTGTAGTTGTGGACTCGGACCAGAACGTTTTTGTTATGGTAAAATCTGGAACATG
>JADBJO010000619.1:610000-615000 GCA_016801955.1 Conus betulinus | reverse complement strand
AGAAAAACGAAACACTTTGGTTTGTTCCGAATTAGCCCAAGATCGGATAATAATGGAAAGGGTGCGGTTTACTCTGGAAAACTGTGCCATGTCATCACCCACTGTAGAGTTCGATTGTCGCTGGGACCACAGCGTACCTCAACTCAGCTCGGTGTGCACTAGCATACATGCCTGTAGGGTATTGCACCTTTATTGCGAACAAGAGAAATAAGCGGCATTTATCGGGTGAGGGGAGATCTAAACGCTCATCAAAAGTCTGCCTTTCTCTTTGCGATGCTAATTCTTTAAATAAAGGCGTTCTGCAGGTTACGAGCCTGTTAGGCCTACATTAACTCTCTTTGTCATCCTTGCACCCAAACCAGGATGTTTAACTGAATCGACTGCACCAGGTTAACTGACTTTTCTCACATAGCCTATCATACATACCCTAACACAATGATTCTTCCCACGGTGTCGTGCAACGTCGGTTTGTTTTGTTTTTCTGTTTTTCTTTTCTTTTCTTTTTCTTTTTTTTTTTTTTTTTTTTAAAGAAGGCACACTTTACCCAGTTGCAAGAGCAAACCTTGGAGCCTCGTCCCACCCTACCCACTCCCCACTCGCAGCTCTTGTTCTCAGGTTCCGTTGTCTCCACACAATATGAATCAACTTTTCCTGGTCAGATATCAAACAAGCATCACTATCTTGTACATTCACGTGAAAAAAAAGAAGTGTTTTAGGATAATTTACACACACATCAACACTGACAGCAACCCGTTTTCATTTCTACGTGAACAAAAATTCTCGAACAACCTGTAAGTATTACTGTCGAGATATTACCGTAGGCTTCAGGATTTTTCTTTTCTTTTTTCTTTTAGGTACCAGTTTACAAGTAAGCGTCAGCCTGATTACAATATATGCTCTAGGATTTATTTAAACAGTTAAAAAACAAACAAACAAACAAAAAAACATGATGGTTTTACCTGACGGAATTTACATTCTCCCTGCTTAAAAATAGGGTTTGAAAAATCACACAGCTGCGACTGAGCTACAGTTCGCTGCTTAGTGGAAATCCGACCTATTATTTACACTATTAGTAACACGCTGCAGCTAGCGCGGTGCAGGTGCAGACGCGAGATTTTGGACAGCCTCTACCCCGTCTACCCCTTCTCCTTTCTTACCTCACTCTGCTCCACCCAACAATCACCCATTCCCAATTCCCCCTTCCCCCCCCCCCCCCCCTTTTTTTTTTTTCATCCACCACGAGCCTCTGGCCCGGAGAAAAAAAAAATCTTAAAGCGTTTTAAAGCGCAAATTGTGGAGAGGGGGGTTGAGGAACGAAAAAAAGAAAGACGTTGTCATAGAATTACATGACAGTCATCGGCCAAATATTGCAGGCAAAGCGCGGGTTTTCTCAGAAACTACGTTATCCTACAAAACTTGTCGCGCAACAACGCCGCAACTACAAATGCGGAAGTAAAAAGTCTACGTCACAGGCTGCTAGGTTATGCGCATCATGAATATGAATAACAGACTGTTTTTCCGGAAATAGTGCTAAATCCGTAGACGGACACTCCCTGACACGGGTCAGTCATTACTAAGACTTCACACTGAGTAGTTCTCTGTGCTCTAATCGTAGCAATAATAATAATAATGATAATAACAACAATGAGAAAGAGAAGGAGGAGAAGGAGAATATGGACAGCTGAAAGATTTATGGGATTCACGCCGACATCGTAAGCAATTAGGTCTACCTTCACTCCGCGCCCAAAATAAACAAGTAAATAGTGCAGCTGATAAACATCTGCATCTACATCTGCAATCCCCCCCCCCCCCCCCCCTCTCTCTCTCTCTCTTATTTTAGTATCTTTGCTCCCATTGGTTTTGTCGCGGCTAGCACAATTGATATAGGCCATAAATAATCTAAAGTAATTGTGTGTGTGTGTATGTGTGTGTGTGTGTGTTTGCGCGCGCGCATGCGTGTGTGCACGCGCGCGTGCGTGTTGTGTGTGTGTGTGTGTGTGTGTGTGTGTGTGTGTGTGTGTGCGCGCGCTGCTTTTTGTTGCTCGAAAAATGCCAAAGAAAAATGCCCAAAATGTAGGCCTACGTCTCTAACACACATACCTATAATGCTCTCATACATGCAAGCAGCTGTATGTCTTTAGTTTGATCGAACTCGTACACACAGCCGCCGGCCCGCCGTATGTTGTGCGCAAAATTCCGCTCAGATGGCTCGATGTCACAGCAACAACTCTCTCTCCCTCTCTCTCAAACACACACACACACACACACACACACACACACGCATCTTTTCTTCTGGATTATTCTACAGATCATCGCGCCATGACGCAAGCCTTTTTTTTGGATTCGGCCTACGTCTTTCGTTCTCTTACAGTCACATAGACTTGCTGTGCCGGGTTAACGAAGGTTCAGAGCAGCTGTGCGACTTTCTTTTGCACTCTGTGCGCAACATCGATCGAATTTTTGCCCTCACCTCTATTTTCTTTCAAATCAGCTGTTCTATGGACTTTCTCGGTTGGAAATCTCTCTCTCTCTCTCTCTCTCTCTCTCTCTTCTCTCTCTCACACACACACACACACACACACACACACACACACACACACACACACCCACACATACACAGGCGCGCGCGCGCGCATGCACACATACACACACCTTCAGCTTATACACACTGTACACATACCCACCGACATACAAGCGTACTACTGTCCTACATACAGATAATGACACCTACATATACCGATGATCTACATAATAATTACACACACACACACACACACACACACACACACACACACACACACACACACACACACACACACACACACACACAACCACACGAGCGCGCGCGCGCGTCACTCCCTCTATTTGTCTGTCTGCGCCCTCCCGTTCCCGTCCCCCCTCCCTGGCCCCTCCCTTTCCTTCCCCTTCCATCTGAAATGAGAGAGAGAGGATCCGCTGGCAAGCGTATAGCTATCTACCTACACCCATCTGAACTACCCAAACCTGTCTATCATGGGTGTGCATTTCAATTACCTCTCCATCACGTGTGTGCATATAAACTATAGCCACTAAATATAGATCGACCATCGTCCTCTGTCTTTCGGGTGAACCGACCGATTTTTTGAAAGCAGCCTTCGCTTCGCTTCTCAAGGACAAGCTGTCAAAGATCTTTTCTACAACAACATAGTAGTTTTTTTTTCTTTCTGGCGCCCTCAGTGCATTGCTTCTCGATGCACTGATTCGCCTTTCTTCTACTGCACATCTGGATGGTACCACGTTGCTTTGGAAACGAGACATCCATCCGTTGCCATTTATTTCAACAGGATGGGGTACAAATGACACGATTTGTTCACAGCAGTTCGGCCAGCCTCGAGGGCCATCGTGTGTCTGAAAGCGTGCGTAGCCGCTAACAACAAAGCTACCTAAAAGATAATTTTTTCGAGTTCATTTTTTTTTTTTTTTTCTGTTTTAACTATAAAGGTTAGAGGCCAATATTCGACAATCTGCACGAACTAAACAGTCTGGAAATAAAACACATACAAGCAAGCGCGCGAAGGTGAGGGGGCACCTGGATTACCATCTCACAAGTCTACTGTCTGGTTTAGCTAGCGTATTTATAGTAGCTTGCCAAATGGCCATGTATAAATGAAAACACAAATCAATGCACAAAGTGACGCTTGATTTTACCAATGGACAAGGGAAAAATTGAACAAAACACAAAGTAGAATAGGAAATACTTGCCTACCATGTAAGAATGAGAAAGACAAAAAGTTTTTTTTTTTTTTCCCAAGAACACATTAGACACAGAACTATGATTCAAGTTCAGCTGAGAACCCCCCCCCCTCCACCTGTCTCTCTCTCTCTCTCTCTCTCTCTCTCTCTCTCTCTCCTCGAGTCTCTTTCTTTAGACAAATGATATTAACAAGCCGATGGTGATTAGATTATTGATTTATAGTTATCAAATCATATATACTTCATTGTAGAATTGACCAGTTTTGTGAAAAAGGCCAGACTGAAGGCTGAATAGCCTAATCCAGACTGTCGCAGTATGGCATGGTATGGTATATATATATAATAACACCGAGCAGTAGCAAACTGAAATGAAAAACAAAAAGAACAACAAATGTCTGGCTTTTGTTTTACCTGTATATTTCCAAGAACGCTTGCCACACTCAGGTATGGTTAGCTCAGATATAACACCACAACGTCAAGCGTCGACCTGCGATGTGGGGGAGTGTCGGCGAGACGGTTTTCCCTCTGCTTTTTGTTGTCGTCTGCAACCCGGACGATCTCCCAATGAATTGGCAGCAGACGATCAGACAAGCAGGCGAAGATTGCGACACACCTCGCGCGCGGCGTGAGTGTGCGGGAGCTTGTCACGACTGTTCGGGTGAAACCGGATTTCGATTAATAACTTCCGTTTTAGGTGTCGCGGGCGGACTGCGGAGGTGGTGATGGGTGTCAAGGCGACGTGAGGTCATTAAAACGCTGACTTTGAACCCTCCGTCATAATCGGGCGGTTAATACCTGTCTGTCTGGACTCCTCTCTCACCTACCTCCTTCCCTGTGTGTGTGTGTGTGTGTGTGTGTGTGTGTGTTCTTCTTCCTAAAATACTGGTTCACTCAAAAAAACGGTAGGTCACCACCGCGCATGTTAAAAAGTAAAATAAAATGAAAGAAAATAAAAATAAAGTACGACTCAGCCTGTTTGCCCCTGGGGCGAAATTTGGCAACAAGGAGTCGCGCACAATATTCAAAAAGTTAAAAGCAATGGCCAGATTCAGGCCCAGGAAACGATAAAACATCTGGGCAGGTTAAAATACAAAAATCAGTCAATATGCAGATCTCAAGACTGTCGTATCAATTTGATTCTTGGATGAGACTGCATTTGTGGCAATCTTGATGGCACCCGCAGTGAGTTCCACAGCCGTAACAGAACTAGGATAAAAAGAATGTAGATGGTTGTCAATGTTTGATGCAGGTATGGCATAAGATTGACC
>JADBJO010000619.1:600000-602500 GCA_016801955.1 Conus betulinus | reverse complement strand
CCTCGGCATGAACGCAAGGCCCGAGTCCACGGTTACAGTTTAGGCCCAAAACGCTGTATGTTCTCCATTACACTCAGAGCTGTACTTGGCTTTTCTCAGAAGATCAGCCAGTACCAAAACATATTCATCGCATAGTCCAGCTCTTGACCTATACCATACCCGACTCTGAGGCAGATTCATGTCCCACTCCTTTTTCTGTGCAAACACGATCCCCAAGACCCTTCATTTTTCTGTCGTCCGCTAGACTTTTCACTCCAAAACCCTAGTGCCCTACCAGTGGCCTAGAGGGTCTACAAGTCAAGTATCATTCTGTTATTTTTTCCTGACATATGGCATTGAACTACTAAGTTACTGTCCTCAAATTCCAGGATAAAATAACCTTTTTCACATTCAAAAAATGTTTTTCCCTCACAGAGCTAGGGCCATTTTCATCTGTTCAAACTTGGTTGTCACCACTTAACCTTGGCTGTAACCCTGAACTCTGATCCAAGCAGCCTGTTGTGCTGACGTTGTGGGATCACTCATCACTGAGGTCTCGCGGCCCGCCAGTGTCTGGGGAAACGTTTTGTCTTTGCAAGCATGTCCATTGTCTGTTCTATCGGTTCTAGTTCCAGGCAGTGAGCAGGTAGCCGATTGGGCGCGCGTCCTTAGAAGTGAAAGAGAACGTTCTCATCCATCAGCATGGATCCTGCTCCATGCAGGGTGGGGGGGGGTGCGATTGCCTTGAAAGGTACCCATCTGTTGGAAGGGGAGGGGGTGGGGTCTCACCACCTCTGGAAAACCCAGATAGGTCTCACCACCACCTCCCCCACTCCTTCCCCCACCACCGCACTTTCACCCCTTCCCCCCCCTCCCCCCCCCCCTCCCCTCCCTGAAATGCCGGTTCCTACTGTTAAACTGCCCTCCCTTTTCATTTTCTTCGACAGTACAGTCTGCAAATCTCTCTCTGCACCGGTCCTGCACACCAGATGACAGGACAGTCTATCGTTGAAGTCCAGTGCAGATCTGGACCCATCACTGACCAAAACGCGATGCCTGAGATCTGGCGCAGGCTTTGAGAGCGATCTGTCTGTCCTACGTCAGGCGTTGTCCGTTCTTGCTGCTTGGCTTGTTGTGGTTATTTACGATAGAGAATTGCACCAGACATTGTTTGGCTTTTTTGTGATTACTTGTGATAGAGAATTTCACTAGAGCTACAAGTATCCTAATCACTATGGCAAGACTAAGATATGTGGCTTATACCAAGTGGAATCATCTCCTTCCAACGCTGCGTCCTGACCTCTCCAGTCATTGCAATTCGTGTTGAATGTCTTTGACGATGCAATCACACGGTGACGATGGCCAACGAGCCTGTTAAGCTCAGCTGATCAAGGAATCCGCAAGGAATGGATGGTCCCAACCCAACGAAGCAGCAGCATTGTTAACCCGTGAATCTTCAACGGGTGTCTACCGGTAAGCAGCTTCGACATCCTGAAACAAGAAGATGGCTACGTTGTTTGTTTGGTTATTTTGTCTATCCAAATAAAAGACGGCAATCAATTCTTCCCCAAGAATCTGTCAAGTATCTAGAAGACACATTATTGGAAAATTCCTCATGGACGAAAAGAAGATGGGATCCACCAGCGCGCCGTGCACGCAGGAGCCTGATCATGGGCGACAGTATCGGCCTTCCACACAGGCTTCCATCTGAACAGTGCTGGCGTCTTTTGCTGCCCTCCAGAAGGTTCCTGGTTTGGGTCCATCGTTGATCATGTGAACTCCAGGCAGACCTTGGTGAACTGTTGAACAGTTCCTAGTTTTCTGTCCATGGAGAGTCGTGTCAGTCGTGATGACGGGTGTTGTTGTGGCTGGCTATGAACGTGGTCCTCTGGTCGCTGATTGCCGTGCCATTTCTTGTTGATGTTTCATCCTGTCTTTTAACGAGCTTGTCGACGAGTTCTTGTTCACCTTCTGTCGGTCATCGATATCATCAGCGAAGTGTTCACCTTCGCGCGCTGAAAATTTAGAATTTGAAGAATGCTTTTGTATTCCTCTCTCTCTCTCTCTCTCTCTCTCTCTCTCTCTCTCTCTCTCTCTCTCTCTCTCTCTCTCTCTCTCTCTCTCTCTCTCTCTCTCTCTCTCATCTCGTCGTCGTCGTCGTCGCCTCGCCGTCGCCGTCGTCGCCGCCGCCCGCCGCCGTCGTCGTCGTCGTCGTCGTCGTCGTCACCATCATCATCATCATCATCATCATCATCACCACCACCATCATCATCAGCGTTACAATCTTCTTCTTCTTCTCTGTCTCTGTCTGTCTGTCTGTCTGTCTGTCTCTGTCTCTCTCTCTCTCTGTTTATATGCTGAAGGTCAGGTCAAACACGCGCGCACATGCCCGCGTCACAGTGTATGCGCACGAGAGAGAGAGAGAGAGAGAGAGAGAGAGAGAGAGAGAGAGAGAGAGAGAGAGAGAGAGAGAGAGAGAGAGAGAGAGAGAGAGAAAGAGAGTGTCCGTTATTATCATGCA
>JADBJO010000619.1:587500-590000 GCA_016801955.1 Conus betulinus | reverse complement strand
TTTTTATGACAAAGACCACATGAGACAATTTATCATCATCAAGAACCTTCAGAGATAACGTGCCTACACCAAATATTTTAACGAACAATGTTGATTTACCAAGAACTTTCGTAGAGACAACGTTTCTCTCCACCGAAGGTCTCAACAGAGAATTCTTTTTTTTCACCAGGGGCTGCAATAGTAGAGCGGGAACAGAACGGTCATCAAGGACTTTTTAACAGACAATGTTCGTTCATCGAGGTTCCTTACAATGTCTGTTCATCAAGGACTATGACAGACAATGCTGACAATGTTTGTTCATCAGGGGTTTTAACAGACAATGTAAGTTCATCAAGGACTTCAGCAGACAATGTTTGTTCATCAGGGTTTTAACACACACAAAGTCTTTTTTATCAAGGACTTTAACGGGCAATGTTGACAATGTTTGTTCATCAGGGGTTTTAACAGACAATGTCTTTTCATCAAGGACTTTAACAGACGATGTTGACAATGTTTGTTCATCAGGGGTTTTAACAGACAATGTCTTTTCATCAAGGACTTTAACAGACAATGTTGACAATGTTAAATCATCAAGGGCTTTAACCGACGATGTTTGTTCATTAAAGACTTTAAGTAAGAGACAATGTGTCGCAAAAAGGACTTTAACAATGTTGCTTCAAGGACTCTAGGAGACCATATCTCTTCATCAAAGTGTTAAAGAAACATCGCATCCTCACTAAAAACATTTGAAGACGATGATCATTATGAAGAACTTTTAACTGACAATGCGTTTTCATCAAGGACTTTAACAGACTATCTGCTTGAAACAAGGAATTAAAGAGACAACATATCTTCACCAAGGACTTTGAGAGACAATATGCCTTCACCATGGACATTTAGAGACAATGTACCCTCGCCAAGGACTTTAAGACATATTTTCTCTTCACCATGGGCAATAGCAGACAATGCTTTTCACCAAAGACTTAGGGAGACACTTTCCCTTCACCGAGGACTTTGGAGACAATACGTCGTCACGATGGATTTAAGAGACACTTTCTCATCACCAAGGACTTTAAGAGACACTTCATCTTCACCAAGGACTTTAAGCAGCATTGTTTTCTTCACAAATGACTTTAACAGGCGACGTTTCTTCTCTCCACCGCTAGGACTTAAGCAGACAATGTAACTTCGTCAAGAACTTTAAAGAGATACTTCTTCTTCACCAAGGACTCTAAGAGACGATGTTTCTTCACGAATGACTGTAACAGAGAATGTATCTTCACCAAGGACTTTGACAGACTATTTTTAATTATGACAAAGACTATATGAGACAATTTATCATTAGCAAGGGCTTTAAGAGGCAATGCGAGAACGTGTCTTCACCAAGGACTTTGACAGACTATTTTTAATTATGACAAAGACTGTATGAGACGATTTATCATTAACAAGGGCTTTAAGAGGCAGTGCGCCTTCACCAAATATTCTAACGGACAATTTTCATTTACAAAGAACTTTCACAGATAACGCTTATTCACCGACAGCCTTAACAGACAATGATTCTTTTTTCACCAAGGGCTGCAATACACATTATTTCTTCACCGAAGATTTAAGAGATAATATATCTTCTGCAAGAACTTCAAGAGACAATGTTATCTTCACCGCGGCTCTTAAAATGCAAATTTTCTTCACCAAAGACCTTAACAATGTTTCTTCACCAAGGACTGTGAGGAAAAATGTGTACACCAAGCATTTTGAGAAGCCGTGTCTCTTGATCAAAGACTTTAGCAGACAGTCTCCTCATTCAGGATTTTGAAAGGACCTTTTTTTCCCTCTAAAGCTAATCGACGAAGTGTGTCTTTACTGAGGACATTAAGAGAAAATTTATCTTCATCAAGGACTGTCACAGAAATTTGTCCTCACCAAGGGCTTTAAAAAACAATGTGCTTTTTTCGCAAGGACTTTAAGAGACAATGTTTCGTCATCAGGGACTTCAACAAATAATATTGTTCACCAAGACGTTTACAAGACACTGTGTTGTCAACAAGGATATGTCAACAGATAACTATGTTCATCCAAGACATTAGGAATTAATGTTTCTTCATCACGAACTTCAAACTACAATTTGTGTTTTAATTTAGGATTTTAAGAGACAATTTTTTCTTCTTCAAGACATTCAAGAGACAAGGAGTCAATGTGCACTTTAATAGACAATGTGCACTTTAATAGACAATGTATCTCTTCACCTTGAATTTTAAGAGGCGATGTGTATTCCGCTAGGACTTTACGAAACTGTGCTTTCACCAAGGGTTTATTCAACAATGTTTCCTCCGTCAAGGGAGTTTTAGAGACAATTTTTCTTCATCAAGAATTTTAAGAGACAATTTTTCTTCAAGAATTTTAAGAGACAATTTCTCTTCATCAAGAATTTTATGAGACAATAATCCTTCATCAAGGCCACGCAAGAGGACTTAACTAAAAAAAAAAAAAAAAAAAAAAAAAAAAAAAGAAAGAAAGAAAGAAA